>KZ538602.1:9829-31917 GCA_000934665.2 Catajapyx aquilonaris
CCCCCCCCCCTGATTTAGAGCCCTGCACAATTCACGCCTCCTGCAGCAGCAAGCAGTATGCCTAGGCTTCATTTGCTATATATATTTTTCCCCGATCCAATTCCAATAACGCGCCCTGGTGTCGACTGCCTCATTTGAGCCCAACACAAATCCCCCTGCATAACAGCCCTACAGGGCACCGTATAATACTGGCAGAGAAAAGAGCTCCAGGAATAACTTGAGAAGGAAGGGGGGTTGGGGGGGAGGAGGAACTGAAGAAAATTTGCATCCGATACCAATATTCAGAAAGAGAAAAGAGATGGTATCAAAAAATCTGAAACAACACCCAAAAGGAGAGACGTTTCTTTCTTATCCGATGTTATCTTTTCATTACTCTTTTGCAAGTTGGGTCATCCAGAGGGAGCCACAAAAGCACATTGGCAATACTGAAGGATGGAAGGATCGAGAAGGAAATGTATTCACATATATGCAATGGGTTCGGCTCCTTTTATTGGAGCCTGATTATTCATGTGGGACCTGATCCAAGCAGACCTGAAGCAGGCTAATTTCAGATCTGCTACCATACTCATTTCCACAAATTGTGCAAATGAGTAAGGTAGCAGACCTGAAATTACAGTTACTGTACTGATGGCCCATGTGAATGACCGGAATGACCCTTACCTCCTATAGAGATATCGAAATAAATGTCGACAATTCACTGGACTGTTGGCAAAGCTGTCCAGATCTCTCAGCCGTTATCTACAGTTGTAATAAGGTCTAAGCCTCCATATTTCACACCCCAGGGTCTCAAGGAAAGGGGGCCAGGACAGACCTACATTAGAAAAAATAACCTGTCGATTTCAACCCTTAAGCTTCCTTCTTGCTATCTCGCTGGTCCACCCGAACAAAGCCGTCAAGTTACAGGCTTCTTAATCCACACAAGTCCGGCTATAAATAAATTTGTTACCGCTTCTTTTCCCCCGCTCTACTCGCACCTAATCATATAATGAAGAAGTACAGGGTTGGCCTGGAATTTTATGATCGCCAAAAAAAAAAGAAGAAAAAAAAGTAGCCTCCTTCTGTAAGGCTTTCTGAAGCAGCGGCGACAAAACCGCCATAAATTCCGGCCCACAGGAAGACAGAGTAAGATTGAACGTCCAGAATTCCACTATTCCTTCTTCTCGATCCTGCTTTTTTAAGGTCTAAATTCTGGTCGGAATTTTTCACTTTTTATACAGATTCTTAATGGGATGGTTCAGTCTAGATTGTTAATAAAATAATGATGCTGATAATAACATGACGAATAATGTGATAATTAATATAATGTGATAATTAAAAATAACATTTTATTTGTATTTTATATTTTTATATTTTCTCAACAATATCATATTCATTAGCATTTCATCATTATTGTGTTAACAAGATAAATTGATAAAATAGAAACAGAAAATATAATCACAGAATAAAAATAATATATAATCACCGAATAAAAGTAACAAAATATTATAGTATGATAACATACCGTAATAAATGTAATAATCTATAATAAATAAATTAATAAAATATATGTCAAATATATAACAAAATATAATAGTATGATAACATAATAAATGTAATAAACTATAATAAATAAAATAATAAAATATATGTCAAATATATGTATAAATATACAACAAAATAATAAAGTATATGTAAATATATAATAAAGTATATGTAAATATATAATAAAATATATGTAAAATATATAACAAAATAATAAAATATAGCCTACCATTAGAATTAAATACAATAGAAAATTTAATAACGATAAACGATAAAACGATAAACCTAATTTATAATAAACATAAAAATGTAACAGTCAAATAAAATAATAATAATAATAATCTAACAAAATGAAATAATCTAACAAAATGAAATAATCTAACGAAATAAAAATGTAACAAAATAAAATAATATAACAAAAATTAAAATGTAACAAAAATGAAAATGTAACGAAACATACTTAATGAAAATAAAAGTGTAATAAAATAATGTAGTATAATACTGTATAATAACTGATTTTCTCAAAATTAATGACATTTTATAAGTCTTGAACTTCCAGTGAAATTTTGAGCGTGTTCGCTGCCTCGAAAGTGAAATGTAACGTGGCAGCCACCTGTTCCTGAGCTTTTCTGCACTTCATTTCTTTAAGAACGCAAGGGGGGTAGATTACCGCATTATTTTTCGTTTCCTTGAGACTGAAATTAGGGACGTTCTAATTCCGAGCATCCACTGAAAATGGATTCGGAAAAATGCTTACTTATAGAACCGGTTATGATTGGAGGTAAACACCCTTTCAGATAATGTTGGATCGTTATTTAAGACTGGGATTGATTTTGGATCGTTATTACCTTCGTTTGTTAAAAAGTGTTTTTTTTGTGTGTGCTAATAGTTGCACGCAGTCTGTTTCTTAGCAGAAAATTAAAAGAGTTGAGATTTTTCTTGTGCTGTTTGCCGGTTCCTCCTCTTGTTATCCGAATATCACTTTCTTCCTTATTAGCCACGCTCGTCACTTTCTTGATGTCAGAAGGGTGTAACCATGACTCCCAATAGCGGCCCCTTGATTTGTGATAAAATTTGTCTACCTATATACTTTTTTTAAAAAAATCAAATTTTATGAATAATTTAACAACACATACAGATGGGAGAGTGGTTCTTTAATTCTTCCACATGAAAAACGCTCGTTTCGGTCCAGCTGTCAAAAAGAGGCAGTTTTTTTCTCTCTCTCTCTCTCCTTTTTTTGGGAAAAACAGGGGGAGGGAGATGAGGGAGTGAAAATAGCTGGAGAGTGGGGGGTCTCCCCGCCCCCCCCCCCCAAAAGCGTTTTTAATTCGGGCAATTCCACGTCGATGTGGCTACGATAATCAATAAGTTGCAGGAAATTGGGTGCGTGCCGTGTGATTTGAGCCGTGCTCCATCCCCTTTGAACCAGGGTGAGGTCACACAAAAATACCACCCCCTCCCCTCCCTCCCCCTCCAAAAAAAAAGAAGAGAAGAGATGATTGGTGTCACTCCGTCTCTTCCCCCTTCCCCCTTCCCCCCCAAATGTAGCGTCACGCACATTCCTCTAAACCTCTAACACACAAAAAAATTTCAATCAGCTGATTTGATCAAAAACAGTTTTCAAATCCTGGGTCAGACACCCTCTTTCAATTGAATTTTTTTTTCAATTATTGGCTCTGGGAAATATTCACTTTAGATGACACGTTTGAATTGTCACACACCAAAAATAAAAAGAGAGGGAGAGACACAGAGAGAGCTCTGGTCTCTTCCTGACTCACCCCGGTTTTTTGATTAGGGCATACATTAGCACTGCTTTTGAAATAGGAAAAGGCCCGGAAAAGTGGTAACCTTTTGTGTGTTTCAATGAGTAAACCGTTAGTGGGTGAAACTGCTTTCAAAAACTGATATCAAAATCTGCTTACGGTATGATGTTGCTTTAATAGTTATTATTAGCTGTCATTAACTGTTAGAGCAGTCATTATTAGCTGTTATTAACTGCTATAGCAGTCATTATTAGATGCTATTAACTGTTATAGCAGTTATTATTAGATGTTATTAACTGTTATAGCAGTTATTATTAGATGTTATTAACTGTTATAGCAGTTATTGACTATTTTAGATGTAATTTGTTATAGTGGTTATTGCTAGTATATACCTAGATGTTATTTGTTATAGCTGTTATTATTTGTTATCATTTGCCATGAGATATTTTGTCTGTTACAGCAGTTATCTGCTAGAGGTGTTATTAGCTGTCATTAGCTATTATAGACGTTACCTACCGGTATTCCAGAATTGCATAGAACTATAATAATTATACATAACTTAAATGTAGAAAATGCATATAAAATATTGAAAGTTTAAAAATTACATTGAGTCTTAAATTATAAAATACACAAAAATCCAAATTTTGGTTCCCACAATCAAGAATGTACTTATTGTATGTATGTAATGTATATACATGTAATACATTTTAACGTACATGTAATGTATACATGTAATACATTTTAACGTACATGTAATGCACGTAATACATTTTAACGTACATGTAATGCACGTAATACATTTTAACGTACATGCAATGTATACATGTATTACATTTTAACGTACATGTAATGTATGCATGTATTACATTTTAACGTACATGTTATGTATACATGTATTACATTTTAACGTACATGTTATGTATACATGTATTACATTTTAACGTACATGTAATATATGTCATACATTTTAACGTACATGTAATATATGTCATACATTTTAACGTACATGTAATATATGTCATACATTTTAACGTACATGTAATATATGTCATACATTTTAACGTACATGTATGTAATTAATTGACACAATGATTACAGTAAAGTGTCTGCTACCAAGTGGGGATTAACATAGTGGAGATTCGTCGATGTGGTTCCGGGTTTTGCAGTAGTGATGTGGTTGAGACTGTACACTTTGTAACTCGTGCAGTACTACATATAACACTATGCACATGACCCCGGAGCGGTGTAATTAATTTAACCAGTTCCGGGCAGTCCATCGTTGTAAAACGCGCAAAATTATAGCGTGCGTCTGCGAAATTGGACGGGCGTAAACTTAATTTACGTACGCAACAAGTTTTTGCCCACAAACCACTGTTTCTCTGTTCACTCAACAATAGGGCGCTGCAGGCCTCATGTTGCCTAGAAGTACATGTGCCAAAAAGGTTTTGTGTACACCTCGAATTATTTAGCAATCATGTTTATGTGCAGCAGGTGCAGCCTACATGCATAACTCTAGGTTCAAGCTCTTTAAACTGACGGTAGTTTTTAGTGGAACATTTATTTGCACAATTTTCAACAATGTCGGACAATCCTTGTAAATTGTCGCTCAAATTAAAGCTTAAAAATATTTCTGACGTTAATTTAACTGTCGGTTAATAAGTAACCGCCTCTAAGCCGCTAATAAACTACACTTTTTTAACTAGCGGCGCTTACTGCTAACTAACCGACCACGTTAACCGCCGTTTAATGTAATCAGACCGTTAGTTTGTAGTAAGTTTAATGTAAACAGTCGGTTAGTTTACTACAAGCTAACTGTATGACTAGGCTAACCTTCGTTTCGGATTTAACAGGCGGTTAGCACGAGTGTGAAGGGAAGAGACGTTACCAAGTTAACCGCCATTTAAGTAATCAGCTGGTTGATTTACTATACAAACTAACCGGACAACTAACCGTCGTTAATGTAAACAGTCGGTTAGTTTACTACAAACTAACCGGATAACTAACTTCCGTTTAAAATTTAACAGTCGGTTAGTAGGGGACTGAAGGAGATAGATGCGGGTTAAAATCAGTCAAAATGTTTGAAAAAGGGCTGTAATTTAACCAGAGATTTAAAAACGTCTTAACCGGTGGTTAGTTAGTGCAACCACAATTCTGATTTTTTAAACCACCATTTTTCTGCCATTTTTTTTCACAAATCATATGAACTCTCTACACTTTTCATAAAGTCATATCCCCTAGAAATCAAACCGATAATTTTGGTCCAAATCCCTCGTAACATTACCAACTCTTGTTCGACCAATCCCAATCCTTTTTCCCTTCTGACCAATCCCAGAGGTTGTCCAAACCGCACTATTTTTCTCCATCGTCTCCATTTTTAGTCCGGATGACGAGAGAGAGAGAGAGAGAGAGAGAGAGAGAGAGAGAGAGAGAGAGAGAGAGAAAAATCTCACTCCCATGAAAATTGTTCTCCCGGATTTTTACCCTCCAATCCGGGGGAGCCCAGAAAGATAACCAGTGGTCATTAACCGGTGAGTTCTCGAGCATTGCAAATGAACCCTCCCNCCCCCCCCCAAATATCCGGGAGAATCTCCCCCTAATTATTTTTCCATCTCCGGATGAAAAATATTCCTCCTACTTGAGTCATTTTTAGTGCACTATCTAATTAACTAAGCGAATTCTTGGGCTAAAATAGTGCTGACCCATATAGGTAGTAATATTGGAGGTAACAAATGGGCATGGTCTTTTATTTCAATTAAGCATTGAAGCTCATTAGGGGTACTGTGAAGGTGAAAAAATTATCTTAATCACGTAGATTTATCAACATGAGGTAGTGCACATTTTTATCAACAATCGCGTCTCGCTATGTCGCCATATATGTGAGAGGTATGGTACTTTCATGGACAGTTTTGGGCCTGACATTTTCCACTATTAAATTTAGCAAGCAGTGCAAGCGCCCATTTTCTGCAGGAGAAAAAATTTAGGATGACAAGCATCCCCTGAAAATTTAGCAGACAGGAACTGCATATGTATCTTTGCATTACAGTTTAGCATGAAACATTCAACAGCAGCAGTTTTCTTCCGCAATATTTTTTTTTTGGTAAGATGGTCCTGTCCAGCCTACTTCCCCTAACATCATCTCCCAAACACACAAAGATCTGGGAAGCATCTTATTTTCCTCCTTCACATTTTTTCCTTTTTTCCTGGGCTGCTACTGAGACCACAAAAGAATGCAGATTTTCCCCTCTGCTTCATTCCCATTATTTTTTGGGAAGCTTAGAATTACAATTTCGCATACTGTTTTGGCAGGCAAATATTTTCTACCACTTTTTGCCACACACTATTTTTTTTTTGCGAACCATCTTTCTCTGTGGATGTTGGGTATAGCTATGAGAGAGAGAAGAGTTACATTCACACACACACACAGACACACAAACCCAAAAAAAAGAAGGGACACACAGTAATAACCTTCGTGCCTGGAATGCAGCCAGTGAGTGCGATCGATTCCTCTTCGGCATTTGCACAGTGGATCTAATAACCATAGCTCCTTGTCTTGCCAGGACCACCACGCCGTAAATTTATGGGACAAACCCCCCAATCACAAACACATGCGTTTTAAAAACATGTGGGATGAACAGGCTGGAAGAGGGAGGCAGGGAGAGGGGGAGGAGGGGGGGAATAATGGCCGGTTTGGAAATTATCCCAGGAGACTTCTCTCTCTCTCTCTAGCTCTCTCAGCCCCTCTGCTGAACAGAAATCCACACAGAAGAGTGTTGCAATGGCCCAGGTGGTGACGAATTGCCCGTGGAAAGGGACAAAAAACTAATATTCACAATTGATAAACGTGGCGTTGAAAATAACTTCCGGAAACTAATATTTAGAACAGCTGAAACAACAGTGAAAAATAACTACGTGAAGCTAATGCTAATATAGCTATATTAGCTAATATTAGCTGAAACAACAGCTGTTCTAAATATTAGCTGAAACGAATTAGCTGAAAAATAGCTACATGAAGCTAATGGTTACATAATCATTATGTAAACCATTAGCTTCATGTGGTTATTTTTCAGCTAATTTGTTTCAGCTAATATTTAGAACAGCTGTTGTTTCAACTAATATTTAGAACAGCTGTTGTTTCGGCTAATATTTAGAGCAGCTGTTGTTTCAGCTAATATTTATAACAGCTGTTGTTTCAGCTAATATTTATAACATCTGTTGTTTCAGCTAATATTGTTAACAGCTGAAACAACAGTGAAAAATAACTACATGAAGCTAATGGTTACATAATCCTTATGTAACCATTAGCTTCATGTGGTTATTTTTCAGCTAATTTGTTTCAGCTAATATTTAGAACAGCTGTTGTTTCAACTAATATTTAGAACAGCTGTTGTTTCAGCTAATATTTAGAGCAGCTGTTGTTTCAGCTAATATTTATAACAGCTGTTGTTTCAGCTAATATTGTTAACAGCTGAAACAACAGTGAAAAATAACTACATGAAGCTAATGGTTACATAATCCTTATGTAACCATTAGCTTCATGTGGTTATTTTTCAGCTAATTTGTTTCAGCTAATATTTAGAACGGGCGAAACAACAGTGAAAAATAACTACATGAAGCTTTTACTAGTTATTTTTCACTGTTGCTTCAGCTGTTCTAAATATTAGCTTCCGAAATTTATTTTCAACGCCACGTTTAGCAGTTGTGAATATTAGCAGTTGTCCGTCGCCGCATAGCTTTATAATAATAATAATAATTATTATTATTATAAAGCTAAGAGGCGACGGACAACTGCTGAAAGCAGCAGTTAAAAATAACTACCGGAAGCTAATACTTACAATATATTACAAAGCTAAAGTTTATAATCTGCTAAACGTGGTTGTCAAAAATGCCAACATCTAACGTTTCTAGCCGCTTAAAATAGCAGTCGTAAAAGACTACCGGAAGCTGAAAGTTACAACAAGAGCTAATAGTTATAGCTGGATGAATTGGCCTTTTAAAAATAGCTGCCAGAAGCTATAACGTACCTGCAGAAAGTGGCTGTTGAAAAACACCTAATAGACCCTACTGATAACTGTCGGAAACTAATACGCGTCAGTGCTAAAACAGCTGTTGAAAACAACAGCCAGCATCTAATATTTAGAACGACTACATAGTACCAGAAGCTGTTAGTAACTGCCAAAAAGTGCAATTGAAAAATATCATGTAATATTTATAACGGCCACATAGTACCAGCATCTAATATTTACGGCTACTGGAAATAGCTGCTGATACTAACCTACAGGAGATAATTTTGATAACTGATTAAAGTGGCTATAAAAATGACTTCGGAGCTAATATTGATAACTGTGAAAATTGGTTCTTTCAAAATAGCTCATTTTAAATCGTTGAAAAGGAAAGTGGTTGATGAGGGTGGTTGGCAAGTGGGTTGTTGAGAGAGGATGATCAAGAGGAGGGGCAGGATCAGGAGGGATTGCGGAGAGGATGAAGGACCCGGGATCAACTGCGAGGTGGAAGTGGATTGTTGTAAAGATCATGGGATCAAGTGTGATGATAGGAAGGATCAATATGAGGATCGTGTGATCACAGCGATGTGGGGACTCGGAAAAGTCGCTTAAACGTGCCCCCTTCTTAGGTGTTGTTTATACGGATGGTTGCGTTAAACATAGGTATTATCCGCGACTTATACGACTTGTGTATATCGGTCCATGCAGAGTGAACAATTTATAACTTCTCTCTTCATCTTATTTGCCACAAGAAATGATACCCCCGTTGAAAAAACCCCCCCTTTAAAGCGATCTGACAAATTGCTCCGCTACACTTTGATCTCTGAATAAGACCGATGCAGCTTCTGGAAGAAGCTCTTGTGACAGCGAAAATTCTGCGAGTGGACTAAACGGTTCCCTCTTTTTGGTCCCTTTCGATCCGGATCCGAGAACTCCGTATCACTTCTGGCAGGAATCGATTTATAACTTTCTTTTTTTTCAGCCTTTTCCCTCCAAAAAATGAGGATTTTTTTGGAAGAGAGCGAAAGGAGGTAAAAGCTATTAAGGATTGGTGGGATGAATCGCACCCAAACACGCCGCTTTTGCTTGCCATCCCATGGAAGGAAGAAGAGACGACGACGAGACGCGCTCTCTCTCTCTCTCTCTCCTTGCTTTGATTGCCAGAAGAGCTGGTTCCGATTTACTCGGAGCAAACCGAGATAAGCCTTCTCTCCTGATGTACTACAACCTCCCCCCCCCCACAGGCCCCTCCACTACCATCCAAGAAGGAATTTCATCCGGAGGCTCCCCCGGATTCGCTTGTCAACCCGGATGATAAACTCCAATCCACACGCACCTGTTTTCGAGCATTAGCAGGCACGACTGCGATAAGGCCCTGGCTCAATCATCACAGGGTGTTACATGGCTCCAAAGGAACGATTCAGCAGCTACTTCCGGCCTGAATAGCAGTTTACAGCTGATTCAAGGTGATAAGCACAGCAGCTGATGAACCACTGTGAAGCATAACTGCTAGTTCATAGCTAATACAATAAATCTGCCAGTTCATGGCTATAATGCAATAAATCTGCCAGTTCATGGCTATAATACAATAAATCTGCTAGTTTGTAGCCAATATAATCACTGCTAGTCCATAGCTAATACAATAAGATCTGCTAGTCCATAGCTAATACAATAAGATCTGCTAGTCCATAGCTAATACAATAAGATCTGCTAGTTCATAGCTAATACAATAAGATCTGCTAGTTTGTAGCCATTATTATCACTGCTAGTTTGTAGCCATTATAATCACTGCTAGTTTGTAGCTATTATAATGATGTGCAACTCACAGCTACTTATCAGTGGGGCTTAACGTCGGGATATATCTGCCTCTAAGGCTCAACACCGACGACAGGGGGTGGTCCTCCTGGAAATTTGGCCACTCTGGGGATCTTTAACGTGCACTCCCGCAATGTCACAAGCACACGGGACCGACACGGCTTTACTTTTCCTGCGAAGAAAGGCGCACTCTCACTTTTCTACCACCCGGAGAAAAGTCACCGACCTCGGCCGGGTTCGAACCCACAACTTTAGGTCTAGAGGAAATCACAGCTACCATGATAATAACTTCTAGTCAATGGCTATTATAAGCAGTGAAGCTAATGATATGTTGCGAAGCCTAGCAGTTAATTAGCTGTTGCGAAGCATAGCAGATACTGTAACAGCTATCTCAACATAACCAATACGGGGATGCGGGACCACCCTGTGTATCTGAATTAGGGGGCCAAGTTTTGGGAGGCTTGTTTTTGAGAAGTGCACTTATATACCGTAGAGCACCGAGAGTGGGTATATAGGAAGGAAGCCTGGGTGTTTGGTTGCTGCTGGGGGTCTTCTTCTTCAAACCCCCCTCGTTTTACTGGCCTGCGCCTTGGCCATGATAACGAGGGGCTGCTGGTAATGGGCTCGTAAAAATCTTCGGGGTTTATATATAAAAAGAGAGGGGGGAGGAAAAGAGGATCGGCCTCCCTTTTTTTAAAAAAAAAATAATCGGTTATTAGGTTCAGAGAGTACTTGGATATTTTGCCTGTCGATATTTCTTGAAGGCGTCGCTGAGGGAGCCATAAAGTCATGGAACAAGCTGGTACGTACCTTGTTGTAGTGATGGGCATCTTGTACTTCCCTCTGCGAGATATCCTGCAATGAAAGTCACAATGAAATAGTTACATAAACATAACTACCGAAGCAGTAGTGGTGTAGTGGTATGGTGGCCGACTGCTAATCGGGAGGTCCTGGGTTCGAATCCCGGAGGCCGGCGACCCTGACCATGGTTTTCTGTGGTTTCCCATGGTCCTTGCAGGATAATTCCGGGGTCGTTACCGTAATACGTATAGGCCACAGCCGCCTCCTTCCTACCCTTTCCCTGCTTCATTCCGGTGATGAGAAAAATAGTAAAAATGGAAGAGTTCCAGACAAAAAATTGGGAGAAATCCCCCCCTAGGAAAGCCCGTAGGCTGATAATGGGGTATCAAATTATTATTATTATTATTATTATTATTATTATTATTATTATTATTATTATTATTATAATAAACATAACTGTTATTAGAATAACAGTAAGTATAGTAACTGATATCAAAATAACTCCTAGGAAACTAGGAAAACAACTGATAAACCCTTACAAATCTAATAGCGCATAGAAAATAACGGGTATCATAATAACACTTAAAATAACTGATATTACCATAACAGTAAAGGTAGCTTATAATACTAACATCGTAAATGATAATAAATGGTATTAGTGCAATACCAAAATCATGGATAGTATATAGTATAAGGCCAGGTAAAATCACTACTATTAAACTGCAGACTGCTGGGTTAAGAACGACTCACTTGACACGATATTAGTAAAGTGTGGCATAATATCTTGTGAAATACCGGTACTATAAATGCTATTAGCAATTAGAGCAATAAATAGCAAAAGACTAACTGCTATAACAGTAACCTTATTAAAATAACTGCTATTGGAGTAACATTATTAAGATAACTGCTATTACAGTAATATTACATACACTAACACTATTATTATTAGAGTAATATTATGTACACTAACTATTATTAGAGTAATATTATGTATACTAACTATTATTAGAGTAATATTATGTACACTAACTATTATTAGAGTAATATTATGTACACTAACTATTATTAGAGTAATATTATGTACACTCACTATTATTAGAGTAATATTATGCACACTAACTATTATTAGAGTAATATTATGCACACTAACATTTACTATTGTTAGAGTAATATTATGTACACTAACTGCTATTATAGAATAAGGTCAAGTGAAAAAAGGCTACCGTCTTCCATCTGCTATTGTGCTACTGAGCCATTCTTAACGTAGCAGTCAAGTATAGCCAAGTACAGAGGTGACTGAAGTCTTAGTTAACCTAAGAAGTTTTCTAAAGATATTAATTTGAAATTCCCATCTCCAAACACCCTGTATCTAACAATAAGTAAAGTCCCATCCCCTGGAGTCCTGACACACGCAATTCCCCCAACTCTCCGCATTTCCCCCCCAGACATAACAGTAGAAAACGGTTGAGCTCCTCACGTTTAGTTAAATGGACACTTATTTCGAGTCGCTTTAAAAGCACGTAGGCGTCGTAACAGGCTTTTCCAGCAACGCATGTAACTGGTAGGTGGCCCTAGATAGGACGTCACGGTCTGAATATGTACTGCAGCACTTTGCACTCGTTTTTTTTAAATAAAAGGCTTAGATCTGTGGGAGTAGATAGGTGTGGTAAATGATGGGCTAGCGGACCAGAAGGTCTGGGGCATCGCCGGTTGACCACCGCATACAAAGGGACGAAATTCGCAATTAGGAAACCAGCCCTGTGCAATACCCCGCTATCTCTCATTAGCCCTTTAATATTCACTCCTCGGACGCGAGGGTTTGAATTATCAATTTCAATTACGCTTCATTATCGGAGTCCCCCCNCCCCCCATCTTTATCTCCGGAGCGTTAAGAGGTCCGGAATGACCAATAGCTCTGTCACGGGAGGGATGCTAATGTCTCCTCTGGGATCGGAATCTCATTTGCAAACTACATTCCCTCAAGCTTCAAGAGAGGTTTGTTCCGCGGGATCCAAAACCATAAGGACCTCGGCAGGAGGACAAACAAGAGGAAGAACATTATCTGCTCTGGTTGACTCCGGGATGGTACTTTGATGACCACCGACCCCACCGAGAGGGACCTGCCCAGTACACACACTTTGGTGCACTTTGCCAAGGACCCTGGCTTTTGTTGTAAGAACCGTGGAGGTCACCGCAATGGGGAAGTCAAGAGGAGGGGTGGTCCTAATCTGATGACAAAGAGACGTCGTTACTGAGCTGCGTAATTATGTCGAGTCGTACTGACAGAGCTCGTTATTGAAGAGCTTACCAGCTATAATGCCAACCCTGCATATTGCGCGAAATGTGGTGCGCACTCGGTTAGCAATTCATATGTAGCCGCCAGCACCATCCAGTGGCATTCATCGGAACCCCAAACTCAATATCTTAAATTGTGAGTGTTTATGCCCAAAAATGTGTGGCTTTCGAACATTTTCCACACTGTCTAAGTGTGGCAAGTTCCAGCAACTCTGGAAATGGTATCCCGATCAAACAAACTTTCCCTTTTATATAAAAAAAACTCGCTGCGTTCGGCAAGGGGACTTCGCCCCCTTCGTGTGCCTTCGGCGCTTGGCGGCTCGCACTTCCAGAACCTTCTCCAACAGCTTCTTTCGTTGTTCCTTTGTCTACACGCATAACAGACCGTGCCAGTTGGCGGGGTGACCGGACATGTGGCTGAGGGGAATGAGTGGCTCAGGCAATGGTGGCGCTAGTCTGGTGGAGAATCCGCGCGGTTCGAAGAGCGGGGGAAAGTGAGAAGGTGCGAAGTCTTATTTTGGCCATAGCTAGAAATCGGCGTGGAAATTTGCAATTCTGAGGATTTTTCGCTTACTAATTGTCCACTAAAGCTTTCCAACGAGCCATCTCCCGACCCACTACGACGTCGGGAAGTGCGATATCTTTGTTAACGGATATAGGCTTTTACTTGAATAGAAGATTGGCTTAAGTCTGTGACTCAGTCCGGGGTGAGTCATCAGTACCACTACTAGCACGACCCTGAGAGAGGCATATGCGCCATTTATGTGAGGCATCCAGTACTACATGAACAAATTTGCCTTGTTATCAAGACACCTTATGTATTATTCACTCCAGTGTTATGTTAATTTCTGAAACTCAACTCGGTCCCACTTACTCCAACACATCCTAGAACCAACATCGTCTCTCAAAAAGCCCTGAAAAAAAGAAGAGTGTTTCCTCCACTTATTCCCATGGCCATCTTGTGGATGAGTCCTTCCATCCCCCCCTCATAGTTGATTGCCCATTCCCAAAAGAGTGGGACCAAAATTGGGTTAGCCTGATGCAAAAGCTACAACACGAAGCTCTTGACCGCTATCTCTCTTTATATAGATATACTCTTTTTTTTTATTTAGCTGGAGCGAGAAAATGGCGGAAGCTGGTAGAAACAACATGCACATGTTTTTAATGCACTCAGCTGCACAGGGCTTCGAATCATATTTACCTTAATAATGGGAAAGGGAACTACGGGATGGGACTGGGGGAAAAAAATGGCGGATTGTTCAGAAATTCATTTTCAGAATTTTTTTGTTGATTTTTTTTTGTGGAATCTACTGTAGAGGTGTTGGAAACAGTTGTTCATTTCCACGCCTGCCAATGTATCAAGCCCTCCCTATAGAACTCTTCCCCCAGCCAGAAAGCAGTTGCGATAACCAATCAGGTTAGATTTATGGCGCTAGGAAATTCAAGCTTCGCAGTTTACAAATCAGGTGAGACACAAAATATCGCTTTTCTAAAAACCGGATATATATCCTGCCAGGACCATGCCCGCAAACAGGTTTTTTTTTGGGGGGTGTGTGGGTGTGTACGAGTGAGTTCACACACACTTGAACCAATTTTCCAGGTTTTTGAATCTGGTTCTGATTGAACTGGATCGAAACTGTATGTATCACACGAAAGTTATTAATAACAGAGAGTTAAACAGACGGGTAGCTAATCGTATCAAAAAAACCCAAACTTTGGGTACACACGGACTGTGCGAAAATTCCCACTAAAATTTTGCAAAAAATATTTCAATTTTTTTTTTTGGCAGAATGTTAGTGAGAAATGTCATTTTATGAACTGTAGGCTACCCTATAGTACGCAATGTTTGCTTCTTGGTGCCCCTTCTTGTATTACAATTACCATAATCTGCCAACCGTTTCCGTGGACGCCCATGTTTCGATCCGAATCGATCAAAAAAATTTGATCCAGTTTTCAATATCCTGCATGTGTAAACTACCTCCTATACTGCTTCTCCATTTTGCGCAATTGCTGCGACAGTGTCAACCTGCGGATAAGAGAGAGAAAAGGGGGGGTGGATGGTATAGTGAGGGACTAACAATCACACCCCCTCCCAGTATATAGCACTGCCAGCACTTCCACTCTCCAGCGAAATAATTATTCAAGAAAGAATAATGGTGGCAGCTATCCTCTAATTCCCTCCCAGGGCTCCTCCCATCTCGCTCGGCCAAGAGTGTGTTCCAGCTAGGCCTATGCATCAATTCAACTCTACTAAAAAATAGAAAAAGAGACTATAGAGGGGGTATAGGGGAGGAGGCAAATCCTGGACAAAGGCCAGGTTTCATTTAAAACCCCCAGCAAGCCCCCAATAATTACTCCCGGTCCAGAGCTCGTGTCACAAAAATATGCTTCAACAATCAAAATAGGATAAGGATGCCCCACCAGTGTTTGACCTTCTGGTCCAGTTTCTGGAACAATGGTCCAGAGAGGGGGGGGGGGGGGGNGGGGTGGAAAAAGCGAATGAAACCATAACTATATTTCACGAGCTATTAAATCCCTGAGCGGAGGATTTCCAATCGTCGAACACCAATCAATGGATTTTTTTTTTTCGCACCATGGTGGAACAATGCTCATTTCCCGTTACCCTCCATGTCTGTTTTTAGAGAGTGTGGGGGTGGAGAGGGGAAGGGGGAGGCTATTTGGAGATCCGAGTATTTAACTCGATTTGAGCATGTAGTGCAAATGTTTGCAGTTCAATTCGGATCTGTCACTATAGAGCTGTGGGAGCCAAATAGTGAGGGGGTTGTGTACAGCAACAACGGGTTCGAAACGAGTCTGAAATGTGTAGCAAGCAGTCTGGAGGTGATGGAAGTGTCGTAGGCTGTGTCTGCCGCATGGCGCTCTATTTTGATCGCTTCTATAAAAAAAATATAGTCTGGATAGCGAAAGTGTGGAGATCAAATGACACCCCTAAATATTCTGATTCCCAAGCGTTCGATCTTTAAAAAATGTTATTAATTTTTAAATTATATTAATTGTTGATTATATCAGGGCAAAGTTGTACTACGTGCACGTTGGTGATGAGTCCTTGCGCGGACAAAGTCCACCAGGGCGCTACACTACTGTCCCCCAATATTGTTGAACGGGGAAAGTGAAACCTATGGTAACTATATGATTATGTTATTAATTTGATTACTTAATACGTATAGCTTGTTAATGAATAATATGCATGAAATTAACCCAGTCTGTCAACTTCACACTCCGGCTGAAACCCTGCCTGAGTTGCCTTTGCCTCTCGCCATCTCTTTCTCCGAAGGCTACGTGCACTATACCTAAACGAATCCATGACCAGTGGTAAGTATATCATGGTGGTGTGATTATCCATTACCCTCCCCTCCCTCCCCCTCCCCTTGCCTTTTAAACAAGGTGACTAGAGTAGAGTATGTTTGGTCCCCCTCCCCATTTCGGGCAGATGAGCTTCCGCCAAGTTTACCGTCGCATAATCGTCCACCTAAGCGTAATAGTCCCCCCTACACCGTTTCCCTGGACACAAAGACAGTCAAATGAGCCCCCTCCACCTCCCACCAACTCTCTCTCTCTAGCTCTGGTGAAGGGAACGGTAGGGGGTGGAGGAGATGGGGAGACTCAATTTTCTGGCTTTCTGGCCACAAATGACGCATGATAACTGCCCCGTGAACATTAGTTAGGGGGGAGCCAAAACTGCTTCCAAGAGCTGGAGCCAACAATCCGCCATGCCCAATTTGTCACCACGATAAAGACTCACAGTGGGGACAGACCATCACGATGAATGAGACGAAAAAAAAACTAGTTTTGTAATCATATCACTTGCTGGTGCCAAATGTGGCAACGGTGCATGTGGAGGCGGTTCATGGAGTGGCATCGGGCGTGGCTTGTTTCAAGGTCATGCATGGGGTGGAGCATAAAGTGGCAATGGGCGTGGCTTGGCTCAAGGTCATGTGCTGAGACTCGATTTCTCCATAGTTTTAACTAGTCTAAATTTATGATAGGTTAGATTATAAGCTATAGGAAGTGTCTCCTACAAATCGAATCGCTTAACCCTCAGTCTATCAATTAACAGCAAAGTTATAAACCTTCCTCCAGATTAGAACTTGGCTCAAGGACCTCCCCCCCCCCCCCCCNAAAAAAAAAAGGATTACGTTTTCGGACGGGGCTTAAAGTCCCGGACATCCATTTCGGGACAGATTACAACCCTTTTGAGAGTACCTTATCACTAGTAGACCGGACTTGAGTTGGGCCCAAATTAATCTGGACTATCGTGTGTGTGTGTGTAGGACCATAGGACCTATCAGGTTCTTCAAAAAAAATTCAAAAGGTTTTTCCTCCACCTCCCTGTGTCAAAGTCGGAACTTTGCGTTACCCCCCACCCCTCCCAGCCTGTCCGTGCTGTCTGCGATATGATATATGGGAAATTGTCGAGTTAGAAAATTGCAATAAAAAATGGCGAGGAAGAAGATAGTGCATTGATCGTCGTTGTTTTGAGAGCGAGAGAACAGTAGCTGATTTGGCACAAAACGAAAACGTCTGCTTGCATCGTCCTCACTTTAATGAGGCTGACTTGTATCCGGGGGGTTTTTTTGACCATTTTTTTGCGAGATTCACAATAGCGTGACAATAAAAAAGCGGGTTTTTTTTGACGCGACTGTCGAGTTTGGTGAAATAAAAAGGTCCAAAAAAATGCAGTGTCGATGGCGTTCAGGCACGTCTTGGTCCCTTTTGTGTTATAAAATTATGAAAAATTGGTAATATATTTTGCGAATATTCACAACATTCCGCGAAAATAGTACAAAATATTGTGCGAATATTGCACTGTTTTGGTATGAATATATTTTGCGAATATATTCAATATATTGCGAAAATGACATGAATATATTTGGGGATATTGAATATATATCTGGTGTGAATATATTTGGGAATATTGGAAATATTTTGCGAAATTGTATGAATATATTTTGTGGATATTACCAATGTCTTTGGTATTTTTTGCGAATATTTGAAATACATTTTGCGAAAATGATATTAATATATTTTGCTAATATTGTCAGTTTTGGTATGAATATTTTTGCGAATATTTGTAATATTTTGTGAAAATGGTACGAATATATTTTGGTAATATTTGAAATACTTTTGGTATGAATATTGTTTGCAAATATTTGGAATATCTTGCGAAATTGCATTAATATATTTTGTGAATATTGGCAATGTTTTTGGTATATTTTTGCGAGCATTTGAAATATTTTGCGAAAATGGCATGAATATATTTTGCTAATATTTCCGATTCTTGTATGAATATTCTTCTAAATAATTTGTAATATTTTTGTGAAAATGGTATGAATATATTTGGGAATATTTGAAATATTTTTGGTATGAATATTGTTTGCAAATATTGGGAGTATTTTGCGCAACATTGTATGAATATATTTTGTGGATATTTGCAATATTTTGGTATAACTATCTTGCAAAAATTGCGTGAAAATATTTTGCTAATATTGGCAATATTTTGGTATGAAAATATTTTGCTAATATTGGCAATATTTGGGTATGAAAATATTTGTGAATATTTGCAATATTTTGAGAAAATGTTATGAAACGTATAAAATGCCTGGAAATATTATTCAGGCAATGTTTGGCTGAAACTTTCTTTTGCATATAGTAACCATATACTGTATGACAAATAATGTTTCGGCCACTTGTCTAATCCTCATTTGTTTCTAATTTTTTTTTTCATTGCGTACATTCAGTATTCCGTGATCCTTCTGCATGTTATACACAAGCTCACACCCACACACATGATGCCAAACACACACGTACAGAGGCGGGCCCCGGTCCGATCGATGCTCTTTGAAACAGCGGGCCATTCTGATGTCCTCAAAAGAAGAGAGAGAACGATCCAATCGGTCTGGTCTACATCAAATATGAAGCCCTCCCCCCTCCATCCCTCCCTCCCTCTGTACTAGTCGTAATTAGCTTAATGTACAGGGGAGCAGGCGCATGTTTCCAAGTTAATCCGTGACTGATATCAATTCTGCGAAGGGTTGGGTTGGGCGATTTTTAAAAAAGTTGCCAAATCCATACCCCAGCAAGAATTTGCACAGGGTGTGACATAATGATTTAACCGTCTTAGCAAAAATTTTAAAAAAACTATATTAATTATTCATATCGCATGTAAAATTGCCTATGGTGTCTGTTTGCCTAGGGTACATCACGCTCTGTGCAGAGAGGAAAGATGTGTCATTTATGTGAGGATTATGGTGCTACATGGCGGTGTTGCCAAATTTTGGCAAATGACTCACTAGTACAGTTGACTCCGGATACAACAGCCTCGGATATAACAAACTCGAAAGGCCGGTCCCACCATACTTACATATGGAAAGCAGAAAAGGGCTTCGTCGCAAAAGTAGCAATTTGGCTGTCTCTTAAAGTCAGTTATATCCGGAGTCAACTGTATTATTCGCATGTTATTAGCAAAAAAAAATATATTTAATTTGTAAGACACGTCACATTTGGCGCCCAACCTGGGGGGGCTATCGTGCCTAAACACCCTGTACATTGACGAGACCGGATTCCATCGCTTTAAAAAATTTGCTGAATCAGACACTCCCGGATAAACAAGGGGTCTGAGTAGTTATGATGATATCCGGGCAACATATTGCGTGACGACATCAAATCCCGGAGAATAATCGCGAGATTGGTCCGAATTGCAACATCAATAGTGGGTGGGTAGGATGGGAGGGTATGGTAGCGAAAAGGCGATTAAGTCCGGTTTTACACGGCTTCCTCTTTTAATTAGCGGTTGCAGTTGTGGCTCACTTGCCTGGTCCCCCCCCCCCCTCGAATCAAGCCCCCCCTTTTTGGACCAGCCCCCCCTCTCTGTACAAAAAAAAATGGCGCATCGTTTTATGGCTGATCCGGAGATGACCAGGCTTCCCTTCCAGTCCATTAATGGATTTCAATTGAAAATAATTCGTCGCATGGTACCCCTAGGGGGCTCACATGAAATGCGCTCCACCTAATTACGGATCTGATATGTTGTGTATTTGGGGGAGGAAGAAATAATAACTGCGATTTTTCAAAATGAGTTGCAAGTGTTGCTCAAATTGACTTTTGAGAGAGGAGCATTAGTCCGACTCAAATTGCTCGCATCCTATATCATAATTATGTATAATTTGCTTGGTATGTGCTTCTGTTTGTCCGTAGTGAGCCCCATCTGTGTGAAAGATATGGTAGGCGTTTATTGTGAAACGTTATTGTGGCTTTGCCAATTTGACACTAACACCCCAACCTCGTCTATTAATCATATTTAACATACAAGTGTCAGGCAGTGGCGATGGAAGTGTCGTAGCCTACGACACTTCCATCGCCCCTGCCTGACACTAACTTGTATGTTAAATTAGGCTAGGCGAGGTTAGGGCGTTAGTGTCAAATTGGCAAAGCCATAATAACGTTTGTTGGCCTGCGACATATGCAAGACGGACAGAATTGTTGCGAAATAAGCCGAAATAAGCACGCAGATTACTCTCGTTTGCTATTAATAGGGCTGTGCAATATTTCGATATATCGACTGTCGATACGATATATTCGTAATATCGAAGTTGCGATATCCGACGCTTGGCATGTGCGATGTATCAAATATCGCTATTTTTCGATGTCGGTTTTCGATATTTTTCGATGTGGGTTCGATGTCGGTTTTTCGACTTTCGATATATCGACTTAGATTCGATATTTTTAAGTATCGAAAGTCTATTTGCAATTTAGGATATCGCACAGCCCTAGCAATTAACTTAAAAATCATGCAGAGCGACATACCGTGGCTGGCAGGGTCAGAAGTCAGAACAAGTGTTGGAAATGCTAATTAAACGTATAGCAAATGACACTTTTAAAATGATCAGAGACCGACATAATTGTTGCGTATGCATAACCTGCAATAAGCAGCTTGTTCACTCTCGCAATTAACTGCAGGACGACATAGGCCTACAGTGCCTGGCAGGGTCAGAACAATAAATGCTAATTATCAACGTAATGAAGCTTCGTACACCAAATGACACCTCTACATAAAATGATCCTTTGCTTCCCATGAGTTCACTATGGAAGTTTGGCTGCACTATGACACATCCTGTACAAAATAACAGGCAGTCTTCTTTTTAACGGGGGCAAAAAGCTATTGTTCCAAGAGCTCTCTGCAGGCGTTCAATTATTACGTGTCCCAAGCAACAAAGAAGGCACGATCACTGCTTTGCAACGTCTTTTGCTTTTCGTGTCCCCTTTTCCTTCCTTCCTTCCTTGTCCCCCCCCCCTCCTTTTATGGCTCAGGACACGCCCTTGTCGATAGTCCCCCCCCTCCCTGCCTTCCCCCCTTTTTGCTTTCATGGAGCACAAAATTGGCACAACAATGGCGTTTGAAGCTAATCAATGTCAACTGCGTAATAAACTAGCTATTGAGGAATCACTTCAATTAAATTTTCCAAGTCGAAATGCGGACCTCTCTCAGCTGCAATTAACTTTGGAAGGAAACGAGGGTGGGATGGAGAGGGAGGTGGAGGAGGAGGGGGAGGGGGCATGTCCAATATACAGTATATCCAAAAGCTTTTTAGAAAAGTGAGTTCAATTATGCTCAAAGTACTTGGCGGCATTTGCACAGGGTGGTAAACCAGCCAAGTCTCGGGTTCAGGAGGTAAAAATATGGGGGAAGTATGATATACGAAGGATTGTCTGTCCTAGCAACCGGTTGAAAGGAAATAATAAGAAACTGTTGCAACAGGTCAAGTTGAAAATTGATTGTTGCTCCCACTTGTTGCGAAGGTGAACAATTCACTTCATTGATGGAGACATGGGCAGTACTCATGGGCGCCCGCACGTATGGGCAACTGCCCCCCCC
>KZ538602.1:32071-56745 GCA_000934665.2 Catajapyx aquilonaris
CTGTTCCCCCCCCCCCCCCAAACATATACCCTTGTGCCCCACCCTAATAAATTTCCTGCGGGCGCCCATGGCAGTACTGTATCCTAAACTAGTAAACACATGTACTGTAATTACAAAAACAGCTAGGTCAAAATAATAACGAACATTATTATAATCAATATAATAGTAATGTAATCAATAATTATGAATACAGATGATAGTAATAAATTAGGCCTACTGTAGGACTAAAATTACTTTCAAAATACGAAACCTACATCAACGAATAGTCTACACTCTACAGCAACAATGCAAGAATGCAAGAATAAATAAATAAATAAATAAATAAATAAATAAATCAGTAATGAAATAATTGTATAAATAAGTAAATAATTGTATAAATAAGTAAGTAAATAAATAATTGTATAAATAAGTAAGTAAATAAATAATTGTATAAATAAGTAAGTAAATACATAATTGTATAAATAAATTAACTAACAAACTAATAATGAAATAAATAATGAAATAAATAAATTATGAAATATGAACTAACAAACTAACAACTAACAAATAAATAAATAAATAAATAAATAAATAAATAAATAAATGTAAACCCTACAATTTTGGTAGGCGAATCAGCATATATTTCTTCTCTTGAAAGTAGTTGGTCGAATGAACAATCCAAAATAAACTTACGAACAATATATCTACTTGGCAGTATACCACCCTGTACAGATGTGTTTTTTTTCGGCCGGACTATACCCATGTTGAGATTGCAAAAACTATAAATATTGCTAGCAGCGACATGACATACCCACCTCCCCCCGGTTATGAATAAGAAAATGAGCTTGTTTTTCAATTTCGCACGTGAAATTACAACTGGAACTTTTCAGGTGATATTTTTCTATGGCGACGCATGAAACTCTGCCCTCCCCCGCCTGTAATTGCAGGCGATGAAGGGGTGTATAGGGGAGGGGGGGGGGGACCTCCATGTAATTAATGAACTTTTGAAACGCTGCCCCGTGCGTAATTGAAAGTAAAGGCCGCCCCCACGCCCCCTTGCCCGCCCCCGTGATTTTATGAGCCTTCTCTTTTCCACCTCCCCAAGTTAATAAAACTGTCCGGATAACCCTTCCAAGAAATCAAATCACAGTTACGGGTTAAGACAGCCCGGAAAGTCGTTAATCAGATCCGCTTAAGTTAGTGTGTTTAATTGATCTGGTGCGACAATATTCATTAACTGAGGAGTCATGAAGGGAAAAGGCTGCTTGGAAAGTACTGCAAGTGTCAGAAAGTTTCTGGCCCTTTATTGCAACTGGTGCACGGTAATAATGGCACAGGTATAAATGAAAAGTCCTGTCCGCTTATGGCTATGCATCATAGATGGCGTTGCTGAAATGGCGCGCTATGTTCGAAAAATACCAAAAACGTGAGTGCACAACAGTATATAAGTTGTCGTGGTCTGACAAATTCAAATGCGAAGAACGGGTGCCCTGCTAGTTCAGAATAAAGCCAGGTTAGGCACATCCTCACTGGAATTTGGATACAAAATAGCTTGCCCGACAGGACAGCGCTACTGTTATCCTGATTCGAGTATACTTTACATATTCCATCGGCTCGATAGGTCACCTGCATATCGATCTAGCTTCTATTTAAAAAATATAGACACATGAAAACATAAACCTCAGCAACTCTCCCTCCTTGTGCTCCTCCATCCTCCTCTCCTCCATGCTCCTCTGCGTGGCTGCAATTCGCAGATAACAACATTGTGCAAACCAACTTGTACCGAAGGAACTTTTGGCGGGGGACATTTGGCGAACGAGAGATAAACTGACCGGCGTGTTTGCGCTCGCAACCTATCAGGGTACCGGGCCCTTTTCATTCCGGTGCGTGATGAAGCTTGTCATTAACGCTTGCTGCCGTTGCCAACACTGGAATCTGCGACTGCAGCACTGCCTCCCATCATTATTACTAGCCTAGTAAGTAGAAATGCGACGTTGCCATTAAAAAACGGCTACATCATGACTTGCGACCCTGCCAGGCACGGTATGTCGCCCCGAATGATTTTTAAAGTCAATTGCGACCAAGGGATTATATGGTGTGGCCTGTACAATGTAGGCATAGTATGACATTAATAAGAGGGTCCACTTCAGCTCTGTTCATCAAACCGGAGAAACTACCAGGGATTGCACTTGTCAACAATACCTGTCCAGCCTCTCTCTCGCATTCTCTTTGTTGTATACGCAGCGGGCTCTTTTTTTTTGGTCGCAGGGCCCCGCACTATTTCATTCTCAGCTTCCACTCTGGCCTCCATAAACTGCACACGGGTTTTTGTATTTTAATAGTGCGTTGCATTTCATTTCTGGCTGCCTCTGAAAGTAATCTCCTCGTCGTTCATGTACGCTCGTACCTGCTAACAGCGTTGGAAAAGTACCGGCGCATGTTGTAGGCATTCAAATTGAACGCTTTTTTTTGGGGGGGGGATGAGGGGGGGCGTCAAAAAGCCTGAACCTGTCTGCTGGGGATATATCTGCGCGATTGTGAATGAAAAAGCAAAAAGCATTGCTGATATAGGAAAATTTCTGGCAATGATACCGGTGTGGCCATGCCAGGCACGGTACATCTCCCTGCCTGATTTTTCTAGTTAATTTCGATCGATTGCGGGTTATATATACTCCAACAATACCGCCAGTTTAATTCATTTAATTTTTTAACTTCCACCATTTAGACAGTTTAGAGAGTGTACTCGCCGCCATGAGACTAATTATGATTACGCGGCAATTTCCTGCTTTTCGCCTCCCNCCCCCCCCATCCAAAAACCCGGTTTTATTTATATGGAGCATCCAACATGACCTATCAGAGCTGTGGGAATAGAAAAGCCGCGTCCCAATTGATGATGTTCCGGTGTATTGTCGGGTTTAAATTATTCTGGGTGCAGTACTAGCAGTAGTAGCGAACTGGCGTGTGGTTTTTCCAGTATGTTCCTGCATACAGGATCGATTCTTCACGTGTGGAATTAGCGCAACGAGGAAAACCCTCCGCCATGATAATACAGTAAACAGAGAGAAAAGAGAGGCAGGCAGGGGGCAGACGTTGCCATAACACACGAGGGGTATATAGCAGTGCCTATCAGGCCCTGGGAGTTTGTGTTAGAGCTGTTGTACAAGCCGGAGCTGCGTAATTTGGGGAAAGACCAAACAGCGATTAAACTGTAATGTACACAGTGAGTTAATGCCCATTTCTGCCATGCGGGGGCTAGATCACAATGAAATTTGCATCCGCCCAATGGGCCCTGCCTAGTTTTAGGGGGGGGGGGGGTATAGGGATGGGAAGAGGAGGAGGACAAACTTTGAGTCGTTTTCATCCACTCTGCACCTATCATGCTGATGAGGTCGATACTATCAAGATGGCTATAGACATTGCGGTAGTCTTATGGAGCATGTTGAAGAAGGGGAAAGCTCAACATTTCCAAAAATTATTTTAGCACATTTTGAATTCAATATTTTAGTCGAAATTGTCATTGGGTTGTAGCCGAAAATATGATGTTTCATGTGGTATAATCAGATTTTCTTAAAACGGAAAGGTCACTCCAAGGTGGAAGGTCAAAGTTGGCAAAAATGCGGCAGCTCGTCGACGATTTCAAAAATTATTTTAGCACATTTTGAATTCAATATTTTAGTTGAAATTGTCGTTGGGTTGTAGCCGAAAATACGATGTTTCATGTGGTATAATCGAATTTTCTTAAAACGGAAAGGTCACTCCAAGGGGGAAGGTCAAAGTTGGCAAAAACGAGGCAAGAACATCGACGATTTCAAAATTTAATTTAGCACATTTTATCATAGTATTTAAGTGGAAATTATGATTGGATTTGTAGCCGATAATATTACCTTTCCTATGGTGTAATAATATTTCATTAATATTGGAAAGGTCACTCCAGAACTGAAGGTCAAAGTAAGATGAGGCCCTGGAGAATGGCAACGTGAGGTGAGTAGTTAGAAAAATCGGAGTCACATGCCACGTCAGAGATAGTAGACCAGAGCCGCTACAATATTTTAACGATTTTAACAACTTTTAACGAAAATTTCAAGTTAAAATATCGTCTCAGCGGAATAACGACCGTTACACATCTTTATGTGAAATTAACGTTAAAATTCGTGAAAATGATGTTAAAATTCGTTAAATCATCTGGCGTGGGACTCCGATTTTTTTCTAAATACTGAGGTGCATTCAAGAATTAATTTATGCAATTTTTAACACAACATTTTGATCGAAATTGCAGTTCAATTGTAGCCGATAATATCATCTTACCTACGGTATAATCAGATTTTCTTACAACTGAAAGGTGACTTCAGAACTAGAGGTCAAACTATAGCTTCCACCGTGACTTTTCAAGACAAGTATGGCGAAATCCGGGTCGTGTATACATAACATCCCAGCAGAAGTCGATACCATCGTCTACTACAAGGGAATAAAATGCGCAACACAAACCTTCTTTCCCTCCCCTTGAAGGCATTGCCCGGATTACTGCACTTCCTTTTTCTTGAAGGCACGTTAAGAGGCTTTTGCTGCGTGTCTTTCCGGACTTATTTACCTTTCCTTTGAATGGGCGTCCGGAAAATTAGCGGGTAACAATTGCTAACTTTCTCACTGAACCACGAGCTTTAAGATAGGGAGTAATCGCATTAGAAGGGAG
Source organism: Catajapyx aquilonaris (assembly GCA_000934665.2). Classification (NCBI taxonomy): domain Eukaryota; kingdom Metazoa; phylum Arthropoda; class Diplura; order Dicellurata; family Japygidae; genus Catajapyx; species Catajapyx aquilonaris. The sequence goes on from KZ538602.1 coordinate 36,741, forward strand.
GGATGCCTTTGTAGCCTGTGCGCAACAAGAACAAATTAAATTTTATGTGTCTGTGTGCCGTATGCAAGAGAACAAAGCGAACAAACACAGAGAGAGTTTTATGCAAAGCGCAATATCCGTTCTGTACGTATGACCAGCAGAGAGCAGTATATGGGGGGAAAATCCGGGTGATTGCGACGATACAGCTCTTGCTTTTTTGGCTCTAAACACTCATCACCTGGTCCGGATATTTGGGGGGCCTTTTAAAACCCCCATCTCTTTTCTGTTCCTGGTCAGGTTCCGGGGGCCAACGAGGACCAGAAATGCGGAGGAAACTGGCTGAAAATGGGGGAAAAAATGGCGGGTTTTCGGAGAGACACCAACAGTACATGCGGGAGATATCGAAAGAAATTGACGGTCATGACACTTTAGGGCAAAAGAATAACAGCTAGCATAATGTTGTTCACCGAACTGATATTTTGTAGAACGAGGAAAAATTGGCGACCATGACGCTTTAGAGCAAATAACAGTTATCATGTTCACATAACTGCTACTTTTGGCAGTCAGTTAACTAATTTTATACCAAAACTAGCTGCGTCACCTGGCGTTGCCCGGGAAGAAATGAATGAAGGGAAAACACCTCCCAGTACCCCCGTCAACTGTCTGTCTGTCTGTGTGTCCGGCCACCAATGCCATCTGTGGTCCTGCTACTCCAACACCTTGAACCTCTCCCGCCTGTATAACGGCAACCGTCATTTGCCTGCCATCTGTAGTCAAGCCCCAACACCTCCATCCTCTCCCGGCCTGGGGGTGGAGCACAGATGGCAGGCAAATGACGGTTGTCAGGCGTACAGACAGACAGACAGACTCACAGACGGCTTTCTTTATATAGATAGCAGTTACGTGAACAGCATATCTGCTACATTGGTAAAAGCATAAACATGACGGTCATGACACTATAGAGCAAAATAGCAGTTCACATAACTATTATTTCGGTAGATATGAAAAATGGGCTTCCAATACACTTCAGGGCATAATAGCAGTGAGCTGTTAACTGTAACTGCTATTTTATAATATTAGGAAAATTGAGGGTCAATACTATTGGGCAAAATGACACATAGGGCTAACTGCTATTTGGTAAGAAAAAAAATTGTCGGCCATGACACGTCAGGGCAAAGTAGCAGTTATGGAGGTCACGTAACTGCTATTTTGTGCGGTCAGTTTTCTCGTTCTTCTAAAAATAGAAGTTGTGTGAACAACATAGCTGATATTTTTGGCAGAGTCAGAAAAATTGGTGGTCATTACACTTTAGAGCAAAGTAGCGGTTATGCAGTTAACGTAACTGATATTTTGGTGGAATTTAGGATATTGAACGCCCATGACAGTTTAGGGGGAAATGGTAGTCATGCTGTTCATGTAACTACTATTTGCTAGGATTAGAAATTGGCGGCCATGACACTTAAGGTCAGAATAGATGTTCGCTATTTTGTAGAATTAAGAAAATTGAGGGTCAATACTTAAAGAAATTATGACACATAACTGCTATTTATGTGGAATCAGAAAAATCGACAGCCGTGACACTTTAGGGCATTATAGCAGTTAGTTTGTCTACCCAACTGCTCTTTGTGGCCGTCAGCTTTTTCATTCTCCGAAAATAGCAGTTACCTGAACTGCATAACTGCTACTTTTATAATCAGAAAAATGACAGCCATGACACATTAGGGCAAAGTAGCATGTTGTGAACATATTTTGGTGCGATTATGTAAACTGAATGGTCATGACACTTTAGGGCAAATATAGCAGTTACTGCCACTATGGACGTACAGTGTCATGGACGCCATACTTCGACTTTTCTTAATTGATGCAATTTTCATCGGCTAATTAAATTTTTTTAAAATGCTTTTGACATTATATGGTCAGGTTTCGCTCAATAGACACTGCTAAGAACCCCACCGATTTAAACCGGAAAAAATCCAGATGGGCGTAACCGCTATCAATCCGGTCACGCTATATAGACTCCCCCCAAATAATCCGGAAACGTCATCATATTCAATATTAAAACCGCTACTTCTCAAACCCTCCAAAATTACGACCAGATAAAACCCCAGTAAGACAAGAAAAATCGAAGGTAAAAGGGGAGGGGGAATAGAAAAAAAAATCTAGTGTTTCGTGCAACCGATCTTAGTTGATAAAAAATAAAGCTCAAGTTTGATCAATGTGATGTTAATTACACCTGAAGAACTGCGTGGTTGTTACTAACACCCCTCTGGTATAAAGTAGGGGGGAAAAGGAAGGTAGATATGTTATCATGACACGTATCAGACGTAATGTTCAAAAAAAAAACAATGTAATTTTTTTAACACTAGAATGAGGCAAATTTTAGCTAGTCACGACACTGTCATTACTGGTCAGATAATTGTATCCGGTTTTATGAATCAGAATCCGGGGTGGGTTGATAGCTGCCCATTTTCTTCGCGGTGATTTGTTTGCAGTCATTTTCGCGAGGAAATGTGCATAACATTAATGAACCCTTTTTTTTGTATTACAAAAAAAGCAAAATATTCCGCCAACCTTGCAGAGTCAACACCCGGAGGCTCCCCCCTGGTATTATTATTGGCCCGAATTTATCCCCGTCCGTCAAGATGTCCACTCCTCATGAAAATATGGCAGTAAAGCTGACAACTCGCCAATCCCAGGGCCCTGCTGGAAAAGGATAGTTTGCTCAGCACAAACTCCTAAAGCAGCTCGCAGGCACATCTCTCTTTACACTGGGAGCCTTTCCCCCACCACCACCATTTTACAGGCCAAACACACTACAGGACATGACTCCGCATCAACAGTTACCCAAATCAAACGGCCTGCTTTTTTTTTTTTAAAGGGGTCGTGTTCTGTTGGATGTCCTGCTATACTCTCCAAGCACAGATTTGTCATTTAATTCGACTTATCGAGAAGCACAAGCCAAGTGGCGGAATAGATCATTAAAGCCAGTGAAACATTCTACCAAACACAATTAGCCAATACGATTAGTATTTTCAACGATTTACTAAATAATATATCGCTATTTTATCTACGATTCTATAACTTATAGCTGTTATCTAACCTTATAATTGCAACATCATTCAACCAAACACAATTATTAGCTAATATTAACATTTTACTGGCCGATTTACTAAATAACTGTTATTTTTATCCACGAGTAATTGCTTTCTCTGCATAGAACTATTTTCCCTGCTTGTAAACTGCTATTTTACCCGATAACTGTTATTTCGCCTTATAATATTGTGTAACCTCATTCAACTGAACCCAATTATTAGCTAATATTAATATTTTACCAAACGATTTACTAAAAACTGCTATTTTACCTACGAGTAACTGCTCTTCTGCATAGAACTATTTTCCCTGCTTGGAAACTGCTATTTCACCCCCGTAACTGTTTTTTCGCCGTATATGTTATTTAACCTTATAACTGTTTCATCATTCAACCACAGCAGGCTAGTATTCGTATTTTACATAACGATTTAAAAATAACTGCTACTTATCTGCAGAGAACTACAGATATTTGAATGGCTTGGAAACTGTTCTTTTACCCAATAACGGTTATTTAACATTTTAACTGCTATGTTGGCTGATAACTGGTGTTACCGTATAACTACTATTTTCTCTATACCTGTTAATTTGTACTATAACTGCTATGTTGCTGATGGCTGCTGCTTTATGTCAGTAACTGCTTTTTTTCCGAAGGACTGCCATTTCACCTGGTGAGTGTTATTTTAGCTTATAATAACTGCTTTACTACAACGTGCTTATAAACTGCGATTCTGCCAGGTAACTGCTATTCAATGCCAGTAGCTGCTTTTACATATGGCTGTTATTTTACATGGTGACTTTCATTTAATTTTAACAACATACTACAAAGAGCTATTTGAACTGGTAACTGCTCTTGTTGACATAGGACGGACATTTGTCGTCTAGTAAATAACTGCATTTTTTCGTGATAAGCCGCTGCCACTTTCCCACTGGGAGCCAATTTTTTTACCTGCTAATTAACTTACATTTTACCTCATAACTGCTCTTTTACTTATGGGTCCAATCAATTGTATTGTCGCGACAAGTAGAAGGCTCATAATTCTCTACTTGTCATTACATTGTTAGAACTTTACTACTGCATACTATACGGTTCCTGTTCTGGTTTCAGAAACTTCAAGAACTTTGAGTTACTGATTTATTATCTGGTAGTAACTGCTATTTTTACCTAATGTGCCCAATTGTATTGTTGCAGCAACCAGATAACCGTTATACTGCATTGTTATAGGCATTCATTGTTGCCTAGTCAGGTTTCAGATCCTTCATAATTATGTTGAAGGATTGTATAGCGTTCATTGCACTGCCTGCTTCTTTGTTTTTTTGTTTTTATTTAATGGAGAGAGGGGGCGGGGAAGTCCCATTTGTCTTTGGAGGTAATGGAACCTGACGTCCGACTTGGGGCCTAGAAAGTCTCCCGAGGCTTCTGGGATTTGTCCCGCTAAGCACTGGCCAATCAAGTTAGAGCCCTCACTTCCTGACGCCGCGCCGCTGGATGTGCTGCAGGAGTTGAAACGCTTTGTTGTTCACCTACAAGGCAGGTGATTTATTGCTAGCTGCTTTTGATAACCGCTACTGCTATTTTTATAGCAGTGAACTACATGTCTATTTTAAAATGGCGTAACAGTGATTTTTGATCTCAGTTATTTCCGGCCTATCAGCGAGTTATGGTTAACTGCTTTCAATAGCTGCTACTTCTATTTAGAATCAGTAATTTCCACAGCTTTTTATGGCATGACGGCGATTTTACCGGGGTGATTTCCGGCCTAATAGTGATATATGACTCACTGCTTTTGATCACCGCTAATGCTATTCCAAAGTAGTGAGCTACATAAGTTAATTTCCTCACGTTTTTTCGGCCTAATAGCTATTTGTCACTAACTGCTTTTGATTTACTGTTACTGCTATTCAAAATCTGTGAGCTACATAGCTTTGCATTTCACGACAGTGATATTAGACCGCGGTTATATTCGGCCCGACAGTTGTCGCTGCGATTAGAGAATGGCAGTGATTAGTAGCAGTTACCACTAGAGCTGTCGTTTGACTATTATCACACTGGCACTTTCACGCACTGTCACTTCGGCTTTCCTGTCACCGCTTCAGAAATAACGGGTCACGCTCGGCTTGACTCCTTATCTGAAGAAAGCCCCCCCGTAGAGGCGAGCAATGCGAGTTATGTCACACGATTAATAACCACGATATGCCTAATCAGCCTCGAATTATTATCGCACAGTTGCGGATTGGGTGTTCACCATTGAATACGACTTTCCCCCATTATTATGTCTTTAACAGTTTAGCTACAGCTTATTACATATCAAAATATTAGTTACTAAAAGGCTTCTGGTCTGAACCAAAAGCATTTATAGTAGGCTAACTAATATTTTGATAGGTAAAGTATTAAGCTATCTAAAGTTACCAGCTATTAGTTACTATAAAGTTACTATAGTTATTAGTTACTAAAAGGCAGCTAAAAGGTTTTTGGTTTGACCCCAAAATCCTTCCAAGTAACTAATAATTAATATTAAAGCTAATAAGCTACAATATTAGATACTGAAGTTATTACAAGTTATTAGTTACTAATACTAGTTTGAATCAAAAGCTTTTGTATTAACTTATAATGTCGTAAGTAAAGCTAATAAACTATTACTAAAGTTACGAGGTTATTAGTTACTAAAAAGGCTTTTGGTTTGAAGCCAAAGCCTTTCAGTAACTAACATTTTGAACTGTAAAGTTAATAAGTTATTAAAGTTATTAGTTATTACTCACTAAAAAGACTTGGTTTGAATCAAAATCCTGACTAGTAACCTGCTAGTAACTTATATTTTGATGGGTAGAGCTAATATTCTGCTGGCTAAATGCTGATGGACGTTGCCCACAGTTGATCTGGCAACCTTTTCTCCCCTCGGAGAAGTTTCCAGAGACTCATTGCCTTAGCAACTTGGACCTGAGCAATGTCCCAGAGTTGCTCATTGAAGCAGAGACAAACAAACTGCCTCTGCGGTGTACAACCTGTGCCCTAAAACTTGTGCAGATTCAGATAGAGATAGAGAGAGGGCCCAGCAGGTCCTCCCCAATCACCCAAATACGAGTGGCGTGAAAAGCAGCAGCATTCCAACTCCCAAGCAAAGTGAGCAAAAGAGGATCTAAAGCTGACCACAAGGCCCTTCAGGGGGGGTCCTTTAGAAAAGGGCCATAAGGGCCAACTCACCCCCTCCATCTACCTGATGGCTCCCTCTCATACATCTGGAAATATACGTGTGTATCACCCTGTGATGAATGGGGCAGACACGGATGCAAAAATAATGGTCTCTCTCTCTAAGGGACGGCCAAGGGATGGGGAGGGGGTGGGGGGTCATTTAGCCTAATTGGGCATCCGGAAAGGGGGCCTTTCCGGAATTAGCCTGCCAGAACCGGAAAATCATTCTGGAGATTGGTGCCCCTTCTTTCTCTTTTTTGAAGCCCAATTTTACCATGAAGTGGAAAATCGGGAGAACTTTCATGGGAGTTGCTTCAACACCTTTTGTTGCTCGCATGTCAGAGTCCAACAATGACATGGGGGTTGCCATGCACGTCTAGATAAAAGCAGAGTAGTCCAAGTCGCCATTAAACAGCTTCACGCAACTATACCAAGGGGTTATTCAGTAGCTGCTACTTTGTAAGCAGTGACTTGTGAACGGTGATTTTTCGGAGGACCGGGGAATATTCCCTGCGAATCGTAGGTTGAAGTGGCATACGTGCTGCCTGCTGAAAATTGAGGGTCAAGCTAGGGGAAAAAATATGGTCACACATGCCATGGGATGTGTGACCCTCTTTTTCCCCATTCCCCGTTCCTCCGACAAATCACCGGTTGCAAGTCACTGCTTACTAAGTAGCAGCTACGTGCAATTTTTTAGATAACTGTTTGGACAAAAAAGTTGAAACACCCTGTATATGCTAAATAGCTGCTATTTACCTTCTCAGTAACTGCTACTTTCCCTGCTATTAACTGCTACTTTGCCAGTTACGTAGCTGCTATTTACCGTCTCAGTAACTGCTCCTTTCCCTGCTATTAACTGCTACTTTGCCAGTTACGTGGCTGCTATTTACCTTCTCAGTAACTGCTACTTTCCCTGTTATTAACTGCTACTTTGCCAGTTATGTAGCTGCTATTTACCGTCTCAGTAACTGCTCCTTTCCCTGCTATTAACTGCTACTTTGCCAGTTACGTAGCTGCTATTTACCGTCTCAGTAACTGCTACGTAACTGTCACCAATTGCTATTTGACCTTGTAAGTAGCTGCTATTTCGCTGATAAGTGTTGTGGCTGCCGTAGTTGGCTCCCCTTCACACTTTCTGCCCATCTGTATACAGGGTGGACCAACTTCAAGTGTCGTTTTATAACGGCGATTAATAGCAGTGATTTTGCGATGACGTAGGAGCGACGTGTAAAATGTCCCACTTCGGCCAAGCTTCGGCGCCATCGAAGTGGGCCATTTTACACGTCGCTGCTACGTCAATCTAAAGCGCTTCTATTAATAGCCGTTATAAAACGACACTTGAAGTTGGTCCACCCTGTACACCATAGGCCTGCTTTCACACGACGACCTCACCTTTTGACTCGTTCTCCTGGTGGCCTGATAAGGCATAGCCGCTAATTAATGCCGATGCAAGAGCAAGACAGAGGCAATGCATCACAAAAGTGGAGGCCAAGATGGCTCCCAGTGGCAACAACCAGTAAGTGAATTTAACGATTATCTTCCACCCCCTCCTCCTCCTCCTCCCTTCCCTCTTTTTGGATCCGATAGCGCCATACCCCCTCTTTTTGGAGGTTGCGCCTGCTGCATCGGTGATAAATGTTTTCTTGTCATAAGGCACTTTCCAACACCCCCCATCCTCCTCCTCCTCTCTAGACTAAGCTTTACCTCCAAAACCACTGGCAGCACGTTTAGGCCTGTACTGCAATTAATTCAGATTTTACTTGTGTCAGTTTTGGAGCCAACAGGATGTCGCAGGGGCCTCTCCCATCACTCACACTCTGAGGGGGAAAGGGAGGTATTAAAAATCAGATTTGTCAGCTATTTCTCTACCATCCATCCTCCGTATATATAAATTTCTAGAGCGCAGATCCAGCCATGGTCCCGCCAAGCCCTCTTGGCCTATTATTGGCAGCGCCTCGGAAACAATGCCTCTAATGCGCCCATTGTCTACTATAGGGGGGATACCCCCCCCCCCCCCCCCCCCCCCGCGATCTCNCCCCCCGTGTTTTCAAAAGCTGATTCACACCCCCTCCAACAAAATGCCTCGGATGTTATACGACCCACACCACTCTTTTTTTTGTCTCTCTCCATACCGACAGTACGGGGAGGGGAGAGGGTTTGCCATTTTTTTTGCCAATATACGGTGTTTGTGCAAAACCATGGACTGGATGGCATTGGTGTGACAGTTGTGCGACTCTCTTGTTGAGCAATGATAATGCAGGTGTTCCAACTGAACTGTCCCGTTCACTCGTAACCATTGTTATATCGAAAGTAGCTTATTAATAAGCGGCTATAGCTATGCACAACACACTATTTTGATTGTTACTTCTATTATTAATATCGTGAAGTTTGCTTTCTTTATATTAATATTAATTTAATAGCCTTCTTTTAATATCATTATTTATTTATATTGAAATATTGATTTTCATTATTTTAATATCATTGCTTATTTCTATATAAATACCGTACTTATTTTATTGTTTCAATATATTATTTATTTAAATATTTTATTTCGCATTATTATTTATTCAAATATTTTATTTCGTATTATTATTTATTTAAATATCATATTATTTTGGTTAATTATTATATTAGATTGCTGATTATTTATTTCAATTTTATATATTAGATTGCTGATTATTTATTTCAATTTTATATATTAGATTGCTGATTATTTATTTCAATTTTATATATTAGATTGCTGATTATCTATTTCAATTTATATATTTATTAACTTATTTATTACAATTGTATATATTTATATTTTATTATTACAATTGTATATATTTATATTTTATTATGTCACTTTATTTTAATTTGTTTATATTTATTAACTTATTTATTTCAATTTTATTATCTAATTTATTTCAATTTATTGTCTAATTTATTCACATTATTTTCATTTAAATTTATTTTATTCTATTTAAATAATTTTATTATTTATTCTTTTTAGTTTTATACCGCTATTATGACATACAATAAATTATCACTATTAATTTACTTGTTATTATTTATTAATCTCGATTAATTTACTTATGCTAACTTATACAATCGTCTGTGAAATAATTTGTAAGAAGAATTTAATCGTAGATATAAAATTGGCTCGAGTCTGAGACTCTGTTTGTCCTTGGATGAATCATCAGCTACATGTAGTACCACTTTCTCCCGCATGACTGAGTGGCTGAGTGTGCAGATGCGCCATCTATGGGAAAGCTGTGGTTCTACTAGGACAGTCCCGGATTGTTTTGCCAAGTTTACAATCGTGAAAATAACTCAAAATAATTGATCCCACATGCTGCGCTCAAAATAACATCCGCCACCCCACCCAATGCAACAATTTCCCCCAAAAACACGTGCTCAGAATAGCCGTGGGTCAGATTTTGCAAAAAGCTCGCATAAAACGAATGGGGCCCCGGCAGCGATTGAATTAATTCAAATCACTCTCTCCATGCCGATTGTTATATCGAACAATCCCCTATATATACTCCTGCCCTCTTCTAATTTACGATTCCACCCCCCCCCCTCTCCCTCCCCACCTCCCATTCCCCCCCCAGCAGCATATTAGTCCGGGAATTAATTTACAAGTCAGGCAACTCTATTCCGGAGTCAAGCCGGATCAAGCCTGAAAGCATCCGAAAGGAAACGTAAACACAAACAATGTGCTTTGGAAAAACATGTCCCTGGGAAGGGGGTGTATACACAGGGGAAGGTTTTAGATGGCACCCCCCCACTTTGGTTTACATGGACAAAAATTTGTTTTTCTTTCCAAAAGGCGATCAGCAGGGGGACGTGGGTGACAACAATGGGACAACAATGGCTGGAAAAATACAGCTCAAATTGAACCTACTATTATACCGCGCGAATCAAAGATGGCGGACCCTATTTTTGCCTGTACCCTATTTATACCTCGTTGGCGTTACCCACACTTCAAAATGGCCGCCAGCCTTGGCAACGCCCCAACCAGAGAGACGCTCTTATGTAGTATATGCTCCCTGATATATCAGGGAGCATATACTACATAAGAGGCGCAAACATTCGATTTCCGCGTCTCTCTGGTTAGGGCCGTTGCCAAGGCTAGCGGCCATTTTGAAGTGTGGGTAACGCCAACGTGGTACAAATAGGGTACAGGCAAAAATAGGGTCCGCCATCTTTGATTCGCGCGTGTGTAGTTGCCATGGCTGCCACAACCATCAAAGATGGCGGACCCTATTTTTGCCTGTACCCTATTTATACCTCGTTGGCGTTACCCACACTTCAAAGTGGCCGCTAGCCTTGGCAACGCCCCTAAACAGAGAAACGCGAACATCAAAGGCCCCGACTCTTGTGCAGTATATGCTCCCTGGTCATATATAAGGAGCATATACGGATTTAATATTGTAGCAATGAGCTGATATTAGCAAATTTTTTTAAAAAAAGCAAAAGCACTAGCTTTATGACAATGAAAAATGTTGTCAACTGTCGCGTAACTTCAAAGTGGTCGGCCGCGCAGAAAAATGTACCAAGAGACGGTGGCAATAATTAAATTTTTATTAAAAGCAAATTGTTGGCCATGAGATGTCTCTTTTTTTAAAAAAAAATAAACTTGCATCGATTGGTTCATCATCATCATTTACTTCACGGCAAAATAATCCCATAGAGGGGTAGCCAGCGGAGTACAGGTTGCCCCTGTCCCCCTCGTATGACCTACAAAATGACACTCTGGTGAATGGTCAGGCCACGCAGAGGTTAATGAAAGGGATGAATCGATTGGTTGAATAGCAAAATATTCGCATTATGTACAAGATTGCAATTTTTGGTTGCTAGAGGTAGTAAGCCACGTGCATTATTTTTGCAAAATTTAGTCACATATCTTTGCAATAATAATTATTAATATTGCAAAATTATCAGCGTGTGGTTAAAATTTGCAAAATTAATGCACGTACCTCTAGCAACCAAAAATAGCACAAAAATTCTATGTAACAAAATTTGTAAAAATAATGCACGTGACTAACTACCTCTAGCAACCAACAACTTCAAAAAAATTCAATGCGACCAAATTGCAAATATAATGCACATAAATTAATGGAAAATTAGCAGAAATATTTATATCTGACATTATTTTGAGCAACAAAAAATGCAAAATGGCATCCATGTGACCCACATTTTTAAAAAAATGCTACGTATTATCTGTAGGCTACAACGTACTGCCACTAGCAACCATATATTGCGAAAATCCTCATTATCAACATAAAATTGCACAAAATCATCCATGGTTCCGTATGCGACAAAAATTGCAAAAAAAATTCACATGTGACTCGAACAGCAAAAAATTGCACAAATTCATCCATGTGGCCCCATATGTGAAAAATCGCTAAAAATTATCTGTATGACTGTAGCATCCAGATATTGCTAAAATAATCTTCACGATTTACTTTAAAAATTTATGCAAAATCATCCATGGTTCCATATGTGGCTAAAATTGCCAAAAATATTCATGCGACTTACTATCTCGAGCAATAAAAAATTGCAAATATTCATCCATACGTGTGAAAATTTGCTACAAATTATCTGTATGACTTACTACCCGCCCTAGAAACCTTAAAAATATTTCTGCCGCAATTTTACACTCTGAACAATAAACTGGGTCACCCCCAGTCCCCTTCCCCTATATATTGATCACAAAAATTCCTATCGTTCCTTAACCCACCCACACACCCCCCAAAACCTTCCTTCTCTTCGATACAAAAACATAATGTTATTCGTCTGGACCGCGGATCCGGAGCCCTGAGGCCCACAAAAATATCGGTGGTCCGATCAATGACGGATTAATAAACATTCCATCCGAACAGAATTTCGGTGGGGGGGTTTTACAAGGAGAGAGACAGTAGCTCGGAGGCATCAAACAACAGCTTTTTGGGGGCAAAGTGTATAGGAGGGAGACGTAGGTTCTAATCTTGGTGGTGGTAGGATATAGTCTATATAGGGGGGAGGTGGTTTCCATTTAGTGGAGCAGCACACACACGATAAGGATTTATCATGCTGCTTCCCCATCCTTTTCACTTCCACTGCAAATCGCTATTCCGCTACTCGTTTTCGAGCCAAGTCACTTCAAGCCTAGGATTCTTCACACTTACTTAACGACCCAGTTTTCTTTTGAAACAAAAATTTATAAGAGGTAGGTGCGAATGTTCACTTTGCATGGTACAGGGTGTGTCTATTATAGGGTTGGGTTAGGTTTGGTTAGGTTTGGTTAGGTTAGGTCTTGTCACTACAAAAACACAACAAAAATGTCTATTTGTGGGCTTTGTACTTCAAACAATCCCTTTTACTTGAGGAACGTGCCTACCCCAAATGCATAATACTCGAACAAGGACCATTAAATGAATAAATCACAAAATGTGTAAATAAATATGTAAACAATGATGATGTGTAAATAAATATGTAAACAATGATGATGTGTAAATAAATATGTAAACAATGATGATGTGTAAATAAATATGTAAACAATGATGATGTGTAAATAAATATGTAAACAATCATGATATGTGCAAATAAATATGTACACCTATCATGATATGTAACCAGTCACTATAATGTGTACTAAATAAATATGTAAATAATCATGATATGTGCAAATAAATATGAAAACAATCATGATATGTGCAAATAAATATGTGAACAATCATGATATGTGCAAATAAATATGTAAACAATCGTGATATGTGCAAATAAATATGTAAACAATCACTGTACGTGTAAATATGTAAACAAATAAATAATGAGGTAAATAAAAAGTAACAACCAAATAAATATGTAAGTAAACACGTACTGTACAGTATGCAAGTAAATAGGCAAATAAATACATTTAAAAGCCCAGATTTGAATAGTCAGGTAGTACTTGTTTTAGAAATTCAAACTACAGTATTTTAAAAAATCATTTTGCGAAAAAAGTAGTTAAATTCCTTCAGTCAGAATTTGAGTCAATAGCCACTCAAATGTGATGTGATTTCGTCTACTTTGAAGGTCATGCGCTCTAGAGGGGGGTCCTAAAAACCAATCAAAAACATGTCAAAGCCCGAGTCACCTGTAACCGAAACTGGAATGTTTGAATCTCGAATTCGCGTAATCACTTTTTTATTCGTCCCCTCTACTCTCATCACAACAATTCCGAACAGAATTAGTTTCCCCCCCTCCCAACATTTTCAACAAACAGGGGGGGAGATGGGAGGGCAAACAACAACAGCTCTCTCTCTCTTAATCCTCATATTTGACTATCAAGCATCCAAAATATCCACGTCTGGTCCTGTCACCTATTTGGACTCCCAATTTTACATGTGTAAAGACACGACCAGGGTGTAATTCCAGAAGTGGGTGAGACTTGAACAAAAAAGGGGGATTCGAATTCTATTCTATTCCAGCAAACCCTCCCTCTTTTTCTAGTTATCAATTACTAGAAGGGAGTAATCCGGCATTTCATTAGCGTAAAATGGGAAAAGGAGTGATAGACTCCCCATCCAGCTAACCCATGGAATTGGATCGCCAAAATCGCACCTTCGTCCATTTTTTTCTCCCCCGCCCTCCTAGAATTTCGCCCTTCACCCGTTTTATATACCATCAGGTAAAATAGATCAAACTCGATTAGTTTACCCAACAATCTGCTTCCTGATTTTCCTCATTTTCCAAAAACTTGGTTCTATAAGAACCGGGGCTCTCTCAGGGGACTAGAAAAAGCTAGAGAGAGTGAAAGCGTTCCGGTGAAAAAGAGTTAATTAACTTAGGTCTCGTCTACAAGCCTTTTAGCGAGACCTTTACCGTTCTCTCTCCGGATGGGCGAAAAGAGAGGGGGGTGTAATCTACGCGGTCTTATATTACGAAGGAGAAATTTCAGAAGTGGTGTAGCCAGAGGCGCCGGCTTAATAGTCCACTTTTATCCCATCAAGAGGCAGATAAGAGGGAGCGGCCCGGAATGCACAGATACAACCAAGTGTTCGGCTTCATTTTTCAACGGCCCACAGGGAATACCGCCAGCTTTAAAGGGGGGAAAAAACCAGGTTTTGAATATTAAAGAGAGTGAACGACTGAGCCGTCGTTTGGGTATTATGTACGGTATATGTTAATAAAAACGAAGGCAATAGCGTAATGTGATGAATAAACAAATATATGTAGCAAAAAAAACCGTGCGATGTCCGGGGATCGAACCTGCTACCTAACAGCCCGAACTAGCTACTAACATCCCGCTCCTGTAAGGGAGCAGGTTCCAGCCCCGGTCGTCACAATTTGTCCACTATTTTTTTATACCCATTCTTACTCCCATTTTCACGTTAGCTGATTATTGGCTTCAAATAAGTTGCTTAAAAATATTCTTAAGCAGTGTAGCTAAAAGTAATTCTGAAAAATTTCGTGTAATGTTCAGTAAATTATGGCCTCATCCTTCTCGATGGTGCATGAAGGTAATCTAGAATGACGACTTGCTCGTAGAAATTAACAGGAACACCACTCAAGATAATTTTAGACCCGCATGGACCCAACCCAGTTCCGGGGTTATTCCCACTTCACCGAACCCTGGTTATTCTCTTAGTGCGTGAAGGGCGTTCTCAGCATGGGAGCTTTCCTTCCTCGGATAAACCGGCGATTGTCAGCAGGTGCCCAACGACCTCCCCCACGATAATAATCAACCGCTATAAATCCCTTTCCTCATTGCCTTATTCTGCAGTTATAAGTATTAATGGCCGCTTATTGCTCCCCGGTAACGATTTCGCTTCCACGTGCGCACTTTTCTTCGCCCCCTTTTTATTATCATTATGGGAGAGCAAATCTTTGGCAGCAATTGGATGATCTGCCATACTTTCACCATCAGAGTTTTGGTTGTACATTATATCTTTTTTTTTTCTTCGTGTTCTTCATAAAAATGGTGTGTTAACAAAGTAAATAGCATAATGTGTTGGCATATGTAGCGGAAAAGGCTGCGATGAGCTGGGATCGAACTTACTGCTTGGCAGCTCGCACTTGTAAGGTAGCAGGTTCCAGCCCCGGTCGTCGCAATTATTTCCCTGTTTTTTTTACCTATTCTTACGTCGCTTGGAATATGTTGCTTAAATAATATTTTCTTAAACCGGTTTGCTCCCCCCCCCCTCCACAATAATAATACATATTCTGGATTCAAGATGGCTCCCAAAGGACCTCAAGTCCAAAACCTTTAAAAAACAGGTTGAGATCCTAGTACATCATTTTTAGTACATTTTGAAGGCGAAGCAAAGCGCAACAGCTCGGGTCGACAACCCATACGTGGTTTACGGCGCCGTAAATGAAGTCAAGTGCCAAGCATGAAGGACAAAAAAACCGGATTTTTTTGGCAGTCTTGGCCACCGGACATTTCTTCAATAGTACATCATAGTACCAGTGCAGAAGGCATGTCCATTCCGCCAAAAAAATGTGCAAAAAACTTACACATGATTAGCTCTTCACGTGCTACGGGTTATCTCGCTTGTAATGCCAAACAAGTGTTGTTAAATGGTGCGAGTTTTTACAGATTTTAGTTGGACGCCTCATAAAGTACCCGGAAGGATTGGCATACGTGGTATAGTTGTGCAAATTTTTTTTGCTGCGCAATTCCGTCCGTTTCACTGCGTTTTTAAAGCCACCTCTCGTAGGATTTGCCTTAAAACCCGGAATTGCACGGCTCTTTTAGCCTTCTCTGGTCCCCGCCAACAAAATGCAACACTCCACATACTGCATGGTCTCTATTGGGTCGCCAGGGTTATTGCGCTTCGCTTCTTGCTTCCAGGCTTTGCCCCAATAGACACTGCCCACTTTTTTATAGCCCCAGGTTGCGGCTGGACACCTTGTGTAATCAGGCTTTGCAAAAAAGAGCAATTCATCCGGGACTAAGCAGGGTTTTTCTTTTTTTAAATGGTGCTCGTATGACTTCACACATTGTGGACCAGAAAGTCACTGCTTTGGTAACCCCTGCTATAAAAAGCCAACCTGGTAACACTGTCACCATAACACTGAGTGCTTCATAACCCCCTAATGAATACACATCCATGTCGACCTCTAGGGATGTCCATTTTAATATATTAACTTTGCATAACTGCATCCATGAAGCTGCGAAAATATTTGTTCCTCAAACTCTGCGGAAAATGGGGTGCCCTGTAGGGAGAAATTGTGGGGCATTTTGACATGTCAGCATAGCCAAAACCCTCTCCCCCCTTTTCCACTTCAAATATTGGGCTTGGAAATTATTGTAAAATTTTCTTCCCCATAACGCTGTTGTGAAGAGACTTGCCCTGGAGGAAGTTTATACGGGCGGGGGAAGCATTTCCCCTAACGAGATGTTAAATAGTAGAAAACCGCAATATGTGGCTAAAGAGAAGGTATGGATTTTGGGTACAAAGGTAGCAGATCATAAGCTCAAATTAGCCTCCAAGAGAGGCGCATTTCAGCTTCAGATCTGCCACATATTTCTGCTTCAATTTTTTTTTCACAATACTTACAAAAAAAATGCTTTCAAATTATTGGTAGAAACTTGGTGCAGTATTGTTGTCCTTTCCCTTCCCTCGTCATATATTAGTGGTAACCACACCTCCCTGGGCGTGAGACTAATGTTATTCCGTCGCCATTGTGGTCAGGCTAATGAAAAGAGATGCTGCTTACAACCTAATTAAACGCAGCAGTGCATTCGGTGTGCAGTCCGTGGGATGAGTACGATCAGGTGAGGGAAACTGAGCGGATTACTTCTCCGCTAGCTGATACGGGAAATTCGCGCCCCCGGATTATTGGAGAGGGAGGCCTTCTCCCCCGGAAGAGAAGGGGAGGGAGTAAAGAGAGTTGGGATCTGATCCCATTAGGAAAGGACGAGCGGAGCCTTCTTCAAACGAAATTGGAACCAGAAAAAAGGGGGGCCAGCTTATCGATACTACTTAACAACTTTCCCTGCCGATTATTTTGGCAAAAAAAAAAAATTATTTCGGCAACAATAGTCACACAGACGGTGATAATATTTGATTAAAAGTGTTCGTGACCAATCAGGGCCACCCTCTGTGTCTTTCAGCCAATCCAGGCCAGTTTAGCCCCAGCCAATCAGGGCCATGCTCTTTCCCAGCCAATCCAGGGGCGGTTTTTAGCCCCCAGCCAATCAGAGCCTCGCTTTTTCACAACAAATCAGGGCCAGGTTCTCTCCCAGCCAATCCAAGCGCTTTTTAGCCCCATCCAATCAGGGCCGCGGTTTCTTCCAGACAACCTGGGACGTGCCTTCTCCCAGCCAATCCAGAGGCGGGTTTTAGCCCCCAGCCAATCAGAGCTTCGCTTTCTCACAACAAATCAGGGCCATGCTCTCTCCCAGCCAATCAGGGTCGTGTTCTGTAGTGTCTTTCTGCCAACCAGGGCCGCGCTTTCTTCCAGCCATTCCAGGAGCGTTTTAGGACCAGCCAATCAGCGCTTCGCTTTTTCACAACAAATCAGGGCCACGTTCTCTCCCAGCCAATCCAAGCGCTTTTTAGCCCCATCCAATCAGGGCCGCGGTTTCTTCCAGACAACCTGGGACGTGCCTTATCTCAGCCAATCCAGAGGCGGGATTAGGCCCCAGCCAATCAGNGGGGGGGCGTGCAATTTTCCCGCCAAAACATGGCCGAAATGTGCTGACCCGTAACCGGCCCATTAAAACCGTCCAACAATACATAACAGGTCATAAAAGGTATGGGGGGGTTTGGAACAGTAAGCCGGACAATAAACGAGTCACAAAATACTCTGCTAAACATGATGAACGTCAGTTGGGGGACTACACAAATAGCTGCTTTTTGGTAGTGTGGCACCACCCATCCACATAATTCAAAATTTGCTGTATATTGACATGAGTTAAAACACGTGCCAATAGCCCGTGGCATTATTATATATGGTGTGCGAGTGGCAAAGATGACAGTTCGGCTGGGTATGTGATGATTGCACCCAACCGATCAAAATGGGTTATGTCATAAATCTATTTAAAATCCAATTAACCCTTAACTAGAGGGAGGTTCAACGGGACGTATACAAAATAGTGCTGGGCTATTCAAGCCTTCAAGCTTTTGGGACACAAACATTTATAGGATTATAAAATAACTAAGTTTTGGGCCACAGTAATATTATTTTCGTTCAATTTATTCTAATATATATTAGGCAAAGTTTGTGTTTGTTTGTTTGCCCAAAAAACCGGTCCTCCACAAACCCCATACCAAAAATCCCACGCAAGACCTCCTCCCCTGATCCCGCAATGTATCTGCTGACCAACCTCAGCCTGTATAGGATTACAATAAAACCCATTTGCACCTGACCGACAAGGTGGTCAAAGTCGTATATTTTTGCACGCGAAAAAAAGAGAGGTCGAGTGACAACACTATACCCCCCCCCCCCCCGAAGCTCACATTACAGCAGGCCACCCCCTAATCTATCACGTTGGCCCGTCCTTCGTGCCACCCCCCCCCCCCAAAAAAAAAAGAGTTGGCCTAACGCGGAACTAATTAGCCCACATTAGCGCTTACAAGTGTTGCCAGTCAGAAATGACCGATATTTGCTGACCACTAACTCACCAATTGATCCTTCCCTGCTTTTGACATACATTTTTTTGTACACAAAATTTTATACAAATTTTACATTTATGACTGTCTATTTTTTTTGAGACTGACTATATCATTATATTATTTTTCAAGGAACAAAATGGGCCAATCTGTGTTGAAAAAAAAGGATCCGGGTTCAATTTCAATGTCCCGGATTCAGGAAGGGTGCAAAAAATATATATAGGTCCAATAACCTGTTTCCTTCCGGGGTTTCAGTTGGAGGGGGAGGGGGGGGGGGAAAGGAAATACGGGGATTGCAGCAGATTCGGGGCTTGGAATTGGGCATAATGAAGTTCGTTTCTAATTAGCGCCCGGGTAGTTCTTATATGCAGCCAGAGTCTGAATAAACCGAAGGGACCTACAGGGGGAGGCACAAAGTCACTCCCAACATGCAGAGTCGGGAGAGAGAGAGAGAAAAACTATGAAATAAAATAGCCTACCAAAAATAAATACTAATAATATTACATTAATTTAAAATAAATCCAACAATCAATAAATTATAACATAAATTCAATATAAGTGATAAATTGTAAAATAAATTCAATATTCGATAAAATCCTGAAGATTAACTCAATATTCAATAAAATCATAAAAATAAATTCCAAAATCAATGAAATTCTAAAAATAAAATTATTCAATTATCATCATAATAAGTTCAAATTAATTAATTCTCCAAAAATAAGACCCAAGTAAATTATTACAATGAAGCAAATAATATTTATGTACGACACTAAATTAAATAATAATGAAATTTACATAGACGTAATGAATGATAGAATTGAAAACTATATCGAAAACTATTGGAAAAAATAAATAATAACGAAAATAATAAATGTACGGCACTTAAGTAAATATATAATACTATTTACTTAAGTACTCCTATACTAACTGTAAGTACTACTATACAAAAGTATATAGGTAAGTAAAAAATTATCAAATTCCATGGGACAGCAGATTAAGCCAAATCATAGATTTTTTAAAAAAAATCAAAAGTGGATATCCTTTGAACGTGTCGTCTCTCTCCGCCTCACCCTGTACAAACCCCGTTTCACTCCTCAAACCGGTTCTAAAATACCGGGCTTTAATATCCGCCCTAACTCCCCCCTTCTCCAGAATACAAATCCGCCACCCCCCCCCCCCC
>JYFJ02002301.1:0-59457 GCA_000934665.2 Catajapyx aquilonaris
CAGTAATGTCATTTTGATGCAACAGAGTGATGGAATGTATGTTTACGGGCATGGGCTAGCTAGTTATGAACAAAAATCCCAAATCCCAGGCCAAGGCTAGTTCCCCATTGTGTTGGGAATCTTTTTCTTTTTCATTGAGCACTGTTGTTGGAATACTTACGATCGCAATAATTTTCTGAATGCCATACATGTGAAAAACAATAAGTCCAATTTTGGCTGTTTTGAGTAATTTATACACCACTAGAATTTTTCTGCCTGGTGATGATCCACGAAGCGCCAGGAAGCAGAGATTTTCCATCTTCACTGTAAACAAGTGCAAGGTCAAATCTTTGCCTTTGATTATCTCCAAACTGGTTTTTTGGACTAGTCGATTTCACTCGTATGCTGACGATATGCAGTTACCAAGGACGATGTCCTTTGATCAGACATAACAACACCACTGTTTTTGAATTAATTAGCTATTGTATTTAATCAGTAATCGGCAATGTCCAAAGGCAATAAGATTACGTACTTTGTGGCACAAAATAACTTTGATCGCCAAATAATAATAATAGCTTACGATGTGGTTTCCGTGGAGCGTAGGTGACAAGTGTATACATATCGCATATACGGTATGCGCGTCTAAAAGGTATTTTTTTCAGTACAAGGAAGTGAATTTATAATTTTACACTCTATGTCCTATGTGTGTAAGAAAATATACGAAATTATCTGGCTGAGCCTATTCGATGAAGAAGCCCAAAAGAACGGGTACCGTGGGTGTAGATTTGTCCGTCATATGCAAATACCTGATGGAATATTCGGCAATCCGTATTGCAATTCAATGGATTATAAGTATTTCCGCATTATTTATTGACATAACTGCAAATTGCCGTGACATACCGTACAGTTAAAATAAGTGGCTGCAAAATCTTCCTCAATTGACTTGGAAATGGCGACAAGAAGAAATTATGTATAATATTGTATTCATTGGTAATTATCCCACTAATCACAACCTAATATTATGGTCGTAATAGTTCCTTTGCGACGTGTGCGTGCCTGCAGGGTAAGGTCGAGCCACGAAAGGAGGATAGTTTGAATGATGACTTGCCTCTTTACATGGAATTAACCAATGAGGTCAATGCTGCACTTACACTCACTCGTCAGTAATGTTAATTCAAGTTCCACTTAAAAATTTTCAGTGGCACAGTTCGCTATACTTGAACGGCCAAATCCGTTTCTTTCTCAGTCAATCCTTAGACCGAATAAAAACGGGAAGATTTAGTTTTTGGGTCAAAACACCGTTAAGAGGGAAATGTTGGCTTCCGATAAGAAGAGATAGTTTCTCGTCATAATTTGCATAAGGGAGGAAACCTTTCCGCTTCAAACGCAATGCACGGCGAAAGGCCTTTTTGAATGACAATGAGCCGTACGTTTGAATCCAAATTACGAAATATGTCTCGTCTCACTTGTCACCATTGTACAGTATGTTTAGCTGTCACGCAGTGTATCAATAATAATAATTTGATGTTTCTTCATTAAACAAACTGTACTCTTCGGTATAGCCTAATGTTATTGTACAATAATGTCTTGGTATCATATGGTCTGACACTTGGAACCTACTACTCTAGACAGAGAAAGGGCGCCATCACTTTACCGTAAAATAAACTGTGTTCAAGCTGAGATATACAGAGCAGTACTTATCGCGTACAATCGTCTTGACACTTCCGCATTACGTGTCATTCTACTGTAGCATTCTTGCTAGTGCTTATACAGAAGCTCATACATGCAAAACACTTTTTGATCAATAGCAGCAGATTAGAAGCAACCAATCATTTGATGTATGGGCAATCAACTGTTGCGAGTAGGAAATGATGTAGTTAAATGGTAGTAGCTTATAATAAACTCTTCCGACACGTTAGATCGAATCGGCATTAGCATACCGTATCTTACGTTATTTCCTCGGGGAGAGACCTAACGTATTGCAATTTACGTAAGTGGGAAAAGGTATTTCCGAATCACAGTCAGCACCGTATAATAAAAAGGAAGGATTGAGATGATTATCATCGGCACTTTTTCATGAGAAATACTGTATTTCCAAGTCATTAAACAGACTTCTCAAAACTTTCCCCACTGGCTCTGTGCTAATCTTTCGAAATATGATATAACGGGAACAAAAGGTCGCATCAAATAGTCCATATATTTTTACAAAACACCGACATCACTGTATATCGTAAAAGATTAAAACCACCTGCCGACAAAACCGGTCGCAAATTACACCACCAAATGGTGTCACCTCGAGACACCAATAATAGGCCCATTTCTCCTCAACAATCGTGGGAACACTCACTGCTACAATGTATCCCAACAAAAAAAGAGGGGGTGCCTCAACCCCATCGTTATCGTTCCCATATCATAATTAGTCGCCGGACTTAGTTATCCTCTAGCCACAGTTTTGAAACCGAAGTAGTGAACACGCCCATGGCATCAAATTCCGGCAATGAATAATAAGGGTAAGAACAAGCCAGTTTGTGTTGTAAGGAGTCACCTGAGGCAAATGGGTATGGCAACGATTAACTTTTTTTTCCGACTTTTTTGAGTAGGATAGACAGTGTAGGTAAGCAGGTAGTAGGTAGAATGTCCCGGTAGAAGAATCGAAGTCAACAACCTCAGCAGCCCTTGGCTTCTTTCGGCCCCATTCCAGTGGCCAAGGACAGGAATGTTGGGTAGGAGAGAAGAAGAGGAGGTTTTTGGAGGGGCGGCTCAAGAGCGCGGGAAAAAGGGTCCTAAAGAAGAAGGGGGCAATTTGTTTGGTTCTCTCTCGGGCACCTTTTTTTAGACAGAGAGGATCTAGAGTGGTGTTTTTGTGGCTCGAGCTGATCGGGGAGATTGTTTTTGAAGGGATGTTTGTGTGTAAGGTTAGCATTTTTTTGACCTGGCACCTGGCATGAGTACAATATGCTGCTGTTATAAATTGATGGATGTTTGCGCTGGAGGTATGTGTGGAGGTTATTGAACAGTAATCGATTACTCAAATGGTGAATAGGGAAGTGCTCGTGAGTATAGTTATGATTTAAATTTAGATACGCGGATTACAAATCAGGTACATTGTATAAGTTGTGATAAGTTGCTATTAAGAATAATAGGAGCGATGGATTTTTGCGGAGCCAGACAGGCTCACAATGAACATTAGCTATACAGACATTGAAATGCATGGAAAACATTAAGAATGTTTAAGCACCATGAAAAAGTTTGAAGTATTTTGAGCATCTGTACACTCTTCCTGTTCAGAGTGGCTACCGGAATAACTACCGGATTTTCTTCAAGAAGGGCAATCACTTGATATGTTCTGGCATCAAAACACTCTTAAAGAATTAAGTAGAGTCAGTCCATTTACACAGAGGACATGAAAATGCATGTTGTGACTTTCAACTTCCGTCAAACTACGTGCCAAAGTTCATAGCCCCGATGGACAATGTGGGCTAAACCCTCGGTAGTAATGCCTCAGCTCGGAAACGAGCCTCTTCCGTTGCAGCAAGGATCACAATGACATCCTGTTTTCACCTCATAGTTCATACTAGAAAATATCGTCTCGCCCTGGGCGTTACCAAAACCGTTAAGGCACTGGTTGGAACCGGAAGTGTCGTTCCGAATCCTCTAATGGCATCGTACTATATCGGCTCAGGTTATTTCTGACAAAAAGTGGGTCACTAATGGCAGTGTGTGTATATAAAGGCAAAGACACCTTTTTCGGATGTGTGTAACCGCGCCTTCCTGCAATTGTTAATAAGCATTTCTCGTGGGGCGTGCCTCACGATTGGAACTAACATGCAAGGACAGATACGATTTCGTCGCCAAGTGTATAGCGGTGATAACATCGTGGCATTGTTGTAGGGCAGTCTAATGCAGAAATGTAGGGTATCGTAAACTATCTGACAAGGTGCAAGGCAAAAGCACACTGTAAAGATCTTGGCAAATTAAATGAATTTACTACCGCATTAACAGTGGGCCAGCAAGAGTAACATGTAAAATATTATCAGCAATTTCATGCAATGTTTCACATTAAAACTATTAGTACTTAAGCAGCAATTTGTTACGCCTGCTGAGAAAAGGTCCACGTGCTACTGGCATTCAAAAGGCAACGGAATATTCCGTGGGTTATTATGATAACGAAGCAAGTGGACATTTTGACCCGGTTCGGTTGTCATCTGAAACCAAGCCGTACAGTACACCAGCTCAAAAAAAGTCTAAGATTACACAATGTTAGACTGTCAGACAAATGATACCCAGACCGTAACCTTACTTATTACAACCACTTACACGCTACAACCAATGTAAAATTCATTTGCAGTAACAACAACAAGTGCATGGCTAATATTTTTCTGGCTACCGTAATGCTTCTACTGTATCATAAACAGTGCAGTGAAATGCTTCCAAATAAATTTGCATAAAAACTTATAGCAGTTTAAATTAGACTGTTCTATGATAATTATACTATAAATTTATCAAACGTTAGCTATTACACGAGTTACTGCACGCTGCTTTATGTCACAGGGAGGTCTGAAAAAGCATTTTCTCTGTACGAACAGTGAAAGTAAGGAAAATACTACATAACAAAAAAGTATCACAGTTCTTCTGAAGGGTATGTGATGAGAGGAAGAGAGTAGTGAGAATTGTTTTGGTGGATGGTTACGCCATGTTGCATAGACGGCCACGGTCACTACCTTGACCATATCCTGAGGTCATCAGTTTAGAGAACTGCTCGGCACAATGGCCCCAACAAATAATTCAAGCGTATATAGAGTTACGAGCGCCCACAGCCCGTCTATTATCTGATGAAACCATTTGCCAGAACATTTTTACAAATGATTGATGCATAAGATGTACTACATCAGTAATTATACACTGTCATTCAATAACATGAGAAGTAACAGTTTTCCAATAATTTTACTTCTCATAAAGGTAACCCTGGATGAAAGTGTATGGAGGATATGCCTTGTATCATCAGCATCACTTTGAAAATATGTCTCAACTAGGGTGTGATTGAATTAGTACGGTATTGTATGTCTGTGATTTGATTGGTCACAGTTTTTTTTAATGAATGTTACACTTATCGGCCACATTACCGCTACAACTATAGCAAAAGTGAAAAATCATTAGTGGCTTTCACAGTTTCACCGTTTTTCTTTGCTCACATGCAAGTTTTCGTCACGGTTTAGAAATTTCATATGTCGACTAATTAGAGCCGGCTCACCAAAATTGTGGCAAACCCTCACATTCACAGCTCCAGGCTAGGCCTGTTGTTTCTATTCGATTGCACCCAAGCATTAACAGCTCCTGTAAAGCAGGTACCTTTGATGTAAATACTAAGTAGCCAGCAATTGAATTGAATTGAACAAGAGTTCAGGATACAGTACACGTACACTATATACAGTATACTTCTACGAATTCCTATTCGGAGAAATCCGGTAGCCCTTACACACGCAAAAGTAATGGTGAGTCACCCCAATAGTAGGTCAGGCACTGACCTTTACCGGATTCTGGAGGCCGAGAAAGGAAACTCTTCTTTGAAAGCGCTTGTAACTCATGATCACGGAAACGAAAGTGCTAGTGGTGACTCCACAGGCAACATGATCTCCGTCTTACAAGTAACAAGTTACAGAGCAAATAGATATCTCTTACTGTTAGTAAAATATAGGCTGACTCTTGAAAAGAAATGCAAAGGGGATCCGATCCTCTTTGTGTGGGCGGATATATACGAAAGTAAATTTCTGAACAATTATTCCCCCCTGATTCCTCAATGTGATTGAACGCACCGAACAATATCTCTACCATCCTGAAGTTGATACACGGTCACATATTCTCACGTGCGCGCAAGTATGAACCCACTTCCGCAACTTCTAGCATTTCTCTTCTTTATTCACCACTTTACCAGAACGATTTTCACGCTGCTCAGGCGTGGAATCCTAAAATCATCTTGTTCACACGCAAAAGGAATCCCATTTTTTTTTTTGTTTTACTCCTCTTCATCTCCACAAATAATAAAAATAAGGGGGCGAAGAACTTCCTTCTGGTCATTCCCGGAAGGGGAAATGTATTAGCCTGATTTTAGTACTTTCCATAATGACAACCACAAACATTTGCAAGATGGCTAGAGCCAGACAGGCAGTGTGACAGGCACAAAGAAAGATAACGGGAGCTTCGGAGCTTCTTTGGCGGACCGTGACTATTCTCATCTAGAATGTGACTGGTATAGGTCAGCAAGTACGTCAAATCCTTTTGAATTAATGCAGTGCGTAGAAATTCGCTGCATGGAAAAGTTCGGTGGACAATGGCGATTGATTCCGGCTATTGAAAAGAAGTGATGGCGAGACTTGGTGGGAAGTAGGGCCTGTGAGAACCATCTTTATATACTGCTCGGACAGACATAAATGGATTGAGGTGTGAGAGTATATATAGGTCGTGAGGAATAATTAAATGTTTGCGGATGTATTGTTACGATTGGAATGTTGTGAAAGGCGGGAGAATCATAACAAAAATAGCCCACAACTTTCAGGTTGGAAAGGAAGTCGTACCTTCTTCTTGAGATATACGGTACAACCTGACCGCGCTTGTTACAGTACAATGCGGTACTCTCGTATGTGATTATCTGCATGTAAACTGATTTACGTACAAAGCTGTTTCTGAGAGTGGAATAAGGGTATCTGCATATAAAATTTAAAATAAAATTGTTTCTTCGTTGTGAGGTGCTGTAGAATAAAGTCCACTCTTCATCTTCTTAAATTTTCTGTGAATGTCGGAGAGTATGCGAAAATTATTGCAATTAAGTTCCATATCATTTCTCTACTTAAGCACAAATTAATCGCGTCCTTAAACACAACTTTTCGCATGGAATATTTAAATGCGTTGCCTTTATGTCAAAACCTTTTGCAGTAGTTCCATTTGGCATAAGAAAGATGTATAAATTCAGCCACATTTTAAAGAAAATCCAAATGAGAACCACAGACAATACCTCTGTCTGTCTGTGATGAGAACTTGATGACTGTTCAGATTGACCAAGGATTCAACGGAAAAATGTTGAGTAACCCTGACAATTTTTATACCTGTGTTCAGTTTTTCCTTACCGGTTCTCACTGTGACTTCATCTGTGACAGAAACGTAACTTGGCTTTTAGCTGATATGCATCCAGGTTTATCGTGTACACACTAACTTAAATTCTGCCAAACGTGACTGATCATTCTGCAAAGAAGAGCTGCAAATGAATTAATGATATATAGGATACCTTTTTATGTAGTGGTACAGTACTGTACATCTGCAGTATACTGTACACAGCAGAAAAATTTACAGCTCTCTTATTAATACTGTATATATGCATACATTCATTCATTACACTCACGGCATATTCCCAAGATGGGATTACCGCAGCGATGCCCAGATACAATCGTACGACCAGCGTAATGAATCCTTTGGTGACTGGTCAGGCCACGCAAAGGATATAATGGATAGGATCAAATGCAAATAAGTAATTGAACAATTGTGAATCACCTATAATAATTCAAATAAACATGTTTCATTACTTCGATACTTCACATTATATAAAATGTGCTTTGCCTCTGCATGCACAAATAAAGTTGGCTTATCATGCCTCAGAAACTTTCCAGCATGTGAGCAGCACCTTTAGCTTTTAGGAAACAATAAGGGAAATCGCCAACTCACTTGAAAGCAGCGCCAAGTAAGTTTATACATTAAATTTAATATAAAACAACTTTCCATATCCACAGTATGAAATACTGATACATAATTATAAGTAATCCCCAGGTGTATCAAGTGCCGAATTACCTAACAGTGCGTCAGGTGCAATGCACTCTCTCATGCATCAGCTTCATGGCTCAACTTACGATGCGTGCGATTTCAATGCAACTATGCAGTTACTGTTCATTTAAAAAAAATTCAGTCATGATTTGGGCGGGAATGTTTCCACGCTTTAAAAAATAGCCCTGCGGTTAAAACGAAGGTTAAAAAAAACGCATCTTAAACGACATGTGAAAGGATTCCTTGGTCGACTCACATCATATCTTACCGTTACTTCCCCATGTTGCAATTGACCTAGTGAATTATCTCAATGGCCCTAAACAGACAGGCCAGCACCTTAACTAATAGCTCATCTCCGCGATGACTGTCTCTATGGATGTTAAGTCACATGTCGCAAACGACGTTAATTTACTTAACCGCAATTTTTCTTCCAATTGTATGCAGGTAGCGGCAAGTTTACTGACCGCGAAAGTAGCCGGTTTCATTGTGGGAAGGTCACGGAAATGGAATAATGTTGCACTGTACATGTAACTTAATGTGCAAAGGTTAGGTAATAAGCAGGTAGCTTACTGTATTCGTCTTTGACTCCCCGATGGCCGCAGCCAATTGCAAGAAAGTGATTGGCGAGTTGCCTTTTTACGTGATGATGCATTGCGTCTGGGTGAAAGAACAGGTTGAGACAAATGAATAGCTTGTCACTATAATTGACTAGTACTGCAGAAGTAATAGACCTACTCCAATTTGATGACCTGGCTAATCATTGTGTCATGCTGAATCCTGTTAAAGACAAAGGGCATCCTTATCTTTTTGCGATCACTGAAGGTCGTTGGCTTTGTTTTGCTGTGATCTTCTATCTTAGGCATTACTATTTCTATGTTGACAAAATAATTGCAGCCGTCATTCCACGTAACAAACACAAAGCCAATTGTCAAAAGCCGCGCGGTTGACAGCGACCCACTTTTCAGTTTGTTATGAGACTCTTATGAGTGGCGCAATCGGCATAAGGGCATAATGCTTTATACGAGTATTAGGACGTTATTTTTGAATTTCCTCAACCTTGTAACTCCGAAACAATGGCGTAAAAGTATTGCCACGTAACCTGCAAGAAGTGCAACATCTCCGATTGCCACTTCAGGCACCTAAAAAATATGAGGATATCAGATCTCCCAATATACAGACCTCTTCGAGTAAGGATCAAGGTGTTACCGAAAATTACACCACAGAAAAATCTCGGGAATGCTTCGCTGTAACTGAAAAACATTTTCCTTTATGTTCGGGTAAAACTCTAAAACTCTCACTCTCCTGAAATCATATGAGCAACAGCGAACCCGGCAGTCTCAATTTTAGAAAATAAAATCTAGGTTAGGTGACCAACACTTTCTAACTTCCACCGATTTATAATTTTAAGTAAACTAATGGTTCATAATAGGTCACTGGAAGTAGGCCTGACTCTTAAAATTCCTCTTTTGAATACCTTCGGTTCATTACAGTTCCCTTTCATTCTTAGAATGGAGCGTGAGAAAAGGCTCCTCTCCATACCACTCATAAATCATTATAATTATCCTTTAAATTAAGCAAACAATAAGCGCCTCCTAGTAACTTCTCACCACCACGCTGCATTGAATTGCATCGTGGAATTTCTGGTGTGTGCCCTACAGAATAGCACACGTATTGTCAGGTACTGACACCTTGACACAATGTGAGATCCCCTGTGGGAAGGTGTAGCATACCAGACGTTTTATCTGGAGTGGAACGAAGGATCCTCGTACGAGTGTGGGTCAACCATCTTGCTAAGTGAGCTTTTGTTTCGCTTGTGTTCATTCGCAGTGTTAAATGTGGCTGCCGGAAAGGCTCCCATGCAGTCGAGCGTGGCTTCAGGGGGGATTCCTCAGAAGGCCGTTGACGGCAGCACGTCCTCCTTCTTCAACCCGGGGACATGCACCATGACCGAGCCTGAACCGGCGCCCTGGTGGTACGTCAACCTTCTGGAACCCTACATGGTGCAGCTAGTCCGCCTCGACTTCGGACAACCTTGTTGTGGTGAGTTACATACTGTATATGATAACCAGACCATGTCCCCCTCAACTTGATGTATGTATGGCATGTCATCAGTCAGATGCAAAACACTCCGGTACATACCCAACAGCTTCATTTGTACAGCATGCCCAAGTTAGGTGGTGACTGAATGTCAACGAGAACATTGGGGAGCGGCCAAGGCTAACTAGAAGCTGACCAGATACAGGAAGCCTTGAAAAGTTGTGTAGAATGTCCAGTAGCAATGTCGAGTAACAATGTATTAAATCGAGCAGGTGTCACAGGAGACTTCCGTAGAATAATTACAATCAGGCTGACAAGAAGTCCTCAGAGATTTGTTGCTGGTATGTGGGTGCCGGTACTACTGTCCACCCAATGCAAGCCAAATGAAAAGTAAACACCCTCGGCAAAATATTACAGTCCTTGAGAAAGATTGAGAGTCGGGAATAAATAACACTATTTGTGTAGTAATATTCAGTGTCAGTATATGGCTGTGGATGAATGTGGTCAACACCTGTCGTAATTATGCTGTAGAATAGTAAAATACTTGTACACCTGCTATAAAACGAGGAAGTCCAATTAGACTATGTGATAACGTGAAATGTGTTGTGCGGCAGAGTTTCAAAATGTTACAATATTTATGCTTGTAGATACAGTGTCACTTTTGGACTATAGCTCATATGGCTTGCAGTAACTGTATAACAGGATGGGAGTGCGGTGCTTATATTCCGCAAGTTCAGAATGTATACTTTACTTATTAAAAAGTTTGGCCTCGAGGTTAAAGTACTGAAACCAAGGGCCAAAGTGTACACTTGAGTTATGATTCTGGCACAGGCGCCAAAGGATAAGCCCGTACGTACTGAAGGGTGGCATGTACACTGCACAATAAACAAAGCTGGACAAACCTGTCGGCTAACGGTATGAAAATCCACTGTTCAAAAAGGGAAGCCGGCAAGAAAACCCATCCGCTTTACTTGGCGACTGTACAACTAGTACCGGTATCTTTTTCAACCTGGAAATACACGTTCACAGGTGGTCAACAGGCGACTGTGGTTGTGAGGGCAGGAAACACCCGGCCGGACCTGGGGGTCAATCCCATTTGTAACAAGTTTTCCGGCTCTCTCGAGGCGGGAAAGCCCTTGTTTTTGCCATGTAATCCACCAATTCCCAGCGCATTTGTCAGCGTACACCTGGAAGGTCCGCCCGGAAGCATCCTTTCCCTTTGTGAGGCTTTCGTCTACACAGATCAGGTAATTTGACACGCAAGTCCTTTGAAATTGTATAGCGTTAGCAATGATGACATGCACTTGTCCGTTCTACTTAGGCATTGCCGATTGAAAGGTGCCCACACTTTCGAGACCAACCTCCTGGAAGCACGGCAACGTACAACGACAAATGTTACGTGTTCTACGATCAACAGCCCATGAGATTTGGAGAAGCAAAGCAGTTTTGTGAATCTAGGTCTGGTACCTTGGTGGACGATATCAATCCGGCGAGGCAGGGCTTCTTGAGCTGGGAGTTGTGGAGGAGACACAGAGGTGACCCTGCCAATGGACAGTACTGGATGGGGGCCTTTAGAAACCCACAGAATCCGACTGCATGGAAGTGGATCAGTGGACAGGATGTGACCATTTCGTTCTGGAATCTGCCAGGTGGGGCTGAAAATTGCGCTAGGTTTGATGGAAACAAAGGATGGTTGTGGTCCGATACCAACTGCAACCTGCAGCTCAACTTCATATGCCAACACAGTAAGTCTTGTTGACTTTATAATATTTTGGACAGCCTCTGCAACATGTGGTCGTTTCAGGACCAACCACATGCGGTTCACCAGAACAACCGCCTAATTCAACTATGGCAGCACCCAATTTCGACGTTACTTCGACTGTAGAGTACCATTGCAACGCTGGGCACGTTCTTGTCGGGCCTGCGACCAGGACCTGCCAAGCCAATGGATTCTTCAGCGAATTTCCCCCAGTTTGCAGATGTATGTGTTGCATAATTTTAACTATGAAAGCCAATATGTTAACCACCTGTAACATTGCAGATTTGGAGTGTGGGCTCCCGGCGGAGGTGCCAAATGGTCATATGCAACTGGTTAACAATACTCGGGAATACATGAGCATTGTGAGATACACCTGCGATAAGGGTTACACTCTGGTAGGAAGAAGTGAACTCATGTGCGATGTAGACGAAAAGTGGAATGGGCCACCTCCCAAGTGCGAACGTGAGTACGCCGTGATGCACTTGATGCGATTCGGATATAAGTTTAAGAAGTACTTATCTCTCGTGCCAAATGTACACATTCACAGCTGTGTATTGCCCTGAGCCACCACAAATTCCCCATGGAGCAGTGTCACTTTCTACCAACTCGACCGTGGCTGGGACCATAGTCGAATATAGTTGCGCCGATGCAAACTACGTGTTGATAGGCGATCCACGTATTGTGTGCCAAAATGATGGAACCTATGACAAAGAAGCTCCTCTTTGTAAAGGTAATGTACATAAAATTTGTGTAAAGCTGCGGATATTAACGATATATCTCTTTTAGCTGACGCACGTCGGAAAAATAACCAGGATGGTCCAATACCATTACCACCATCAGCCTCCAACCCTCCTCTGGCGTGGCCTCCACCACATTTAAAACCGGATCTGCATGACATCACTGACCAAACTTCGCCATCAGTGGTGGATGACGTGCCAAACAGTGTTTACATCAAGAATGGATCACCACCAAATGTGGACGTACCATCCACCCTTGAGGAAGATGATGCCAGGGAAGGATCAAGTATTTCTGGGGCCAAACTTAACCTTGGTAAGGAAGTAACGTCATTTTCCCTGGAGTAAGTCTCACAACTGACTCTTTCCTGCAGGAGGAATTATTGCTCTGGGAGTTTTCGGAGGATTTGTTTTCCTCGCAGCCATCATCACAACTATTGTCATTCTTGTCAGGAGGTGAGTTGTAGACGCTTAGTTTTTCTTCCTGCATGTGGTTCTGCCTCTGTTAGTTTTCCAACAATAACAGCTTCTTGTATCAGTGAGAAGTAACACTTCTTTGTCTTTCTCTGGAACCAAAAAGTACCCTTCGTAACAAAATACTACCAAATTATTGATCTCATGCATGCAGAATAAATAATTATCATATCTCCGTGAGATTTAGCTACCTTGTAAAACTAATTACAGAATATACTGTATTATTGATGACTGTTAACCACTTACAAGTAGAAAGTTGCATAGTATCTGTATAATGACGCATTTAGACATCGTGGACATCCTAAAAAGTGTGTCAAGGCCCAAATAAAGAAGCGCTAATTTTGTTCTTACGTTAGTTGTCAACCAATTAGCCAGTGGACGGTGAAAAATATTCATAAGAGATGTATGTCATTTTTCTAGCAAGAGACGAACGGATCTCTTGTCTGATGAGTCGAAGCACTCTCAGTTCTACACTCTGCTGGCCCTCCCATTTCCCGATCAGCACGTGGGCCAGCGAGACCTCTCGTGCAAATATCGTAACTGTGCAGGCTATTTTTCTAACCATTGACGATGCCAGCAAGTGGGGAAAAGGTATTGTGAATCCAAATCACTCCCTTCTTAGCATTCCCAGAAACGAGCACCTGGATTACAAGCCAGCAGTGTAGTTTTGCACCTTCGGTATTCACGGTGGGCTTGACATTACATTAAGTGGAAATACACAGCGAGACGTAACTCCGCGCGAAGCACTGCCAGTGCATGGTTTTTTGCATGGTGTCACCAAACTAGTGACAGAATTGCAATTCCTTTTTCCTGCTTGCTTACCAACTCATGCTTCTGCTTTCCCTCCAACGCTGCAGGTTTAATCATAATATTGGTGGAAGTTAAGCGATGAAGTGGCTATGGCCTGTACGCTGTACCGCATTTTTGTGATGCGAATTTTTGACTTCTAGCCCCAACTGACACAACGACCGTTATCGTACTGTACATGTTTGAAGATATTCAGGCATGTTTTATGTGACGGCGATATGTCAAAAAAGTTTAGACCTACAGTATGGTCGAAACTTTTGTTGACATGCATAGTGCAAGTATATCGTATATAAAGAATTTGACGAGTGTGCTTATAAATTTTCAGCGAGTAAAATAATCACGCATGGGAAAATTCTTGGAATCAGTTTCATAAAAGAGCCATAACCTCACTATCTCCATAGCTACTAGCC
Organism: Catajapyx aquilonaris; assembly: GCA_000934665.2. Classification (NCBI taxonomy): domain Eukaryota; kingdom Metazoa; phylum Arthropoda; class Diplura; order Dicellurata; family Japygidae; genus Catajapyx; species Catajapyx aquilonaris. The sequence continues at coordinate 14,010 of JYFJ02002301.1, forward strand.
AGCGAAGCGATAAGTGGTTTAAAAAATATTTTTTACGATCAACTCTGCTTCAGCTTCACTTCCGCTTGCCTGACATTATCAGAAGTACACATCAAATTCAATCCCAAGCTTGTCAGAAAGAAACGTGGCAGCAGCGTTTTATTTTTCGACGTTGCAGTTTCTCTAGTTCTTCACAATAAATCCGTTTGACTCCACCAGACTCGAGGCGGGAATGGACTGTAATAGTGAACTTTCGCGGTTCACAGTTAGAGAGGACAAACTTTAAAATTTTGGAAAATCTGAAGGCTGTAACACAATTATTGGCCTTGAAAGAGTGTAGATAGAGTCTCGCGAAGGGGTAACCTTCGCGGAGATCTCTCTCGGCTTTACCGATTAGCAATCTTGATATATTATACACACAAGGCACATAGAGTTAGCACTATATCTCTGAGTGTTAAGCTTCTAACTCACATCCTTCACGTCACAAAAATCCTTATGCATTGTTGAGACTGGCTCTTCTTCACACTATACTTTCTCAGCTACACGGATGACCCTCATATACTGTATTATGACACTGGCCTACTGTAGCTAACTTAGGGTCGATCTCTGGACCATCCATGGAAGGTTCTATTACACAACTTATTTGGCCAAAATGTACAGATGTATCTCTTGAATTCGCAGAGACTTCGAAAATTCTTGGGTACCACGTGAGTTAAACCATTCCAATTCGTGTTTCAGGGCCAATGTTTTCTGATAGGCTACACTCGCTACAGAATATAATATGCAGAGTGCATTACCACACGTTGCACGACTGCATAGCTGTACTGTACAGAAGTGTTACAAGAAATTGTCATACATAAAATGTTCCGCATGACAGCAATGACACTTGGGCTCCTGTATTATAGTGACATATTTTCATAATAATGCATGAAGGCTATGTTGCACCATTTTCCATCAATAACTCTAATTATTGTACAGTACTTTTAATGTATATATTGATGTCACAGTTTGTCAAAACGACTGCCACTATAATCCAATAGCATACTATCTGGAACTGAAGTATTCTTACCGATTTAGAATTAAAGTGCACGGCAATAATAATAATTCTCTAAGGCTAAGCCATGTCAAGACTAGTAGGAGAAATACAGTAATAGAGCTTCAAAATAATACCACAATTCAAATTTCATGTGTGACTTATGCAGCCTCCCCAGTTGCTATTCACCTAAGATATGTCTTTTAAGACGAAGTTAACTGTTGATATTTGTGCTGCATATTTCTGTGCAAATGATGGTTTGTAGCAGCTCATTGTGGCAACTTCGGTAGTGAAGACTAGATGGAGCATAAGTACTGAATATGCTTACAAAAGTCTTTATATCTATACCATTAGTGTAAACCACCCTGTAAATACTGTATATCTATTGATAGGAATACCAGCATTCGAACTCCGGATCGAATTTCTCTCGAATCTAGCATTCGAACTCTGGAGGGTTCCAAGTTAAGGTAGTTCGAAGGACGAGGTACCACAGTATGGGAAAGGGAGAGAAGGGTTGTTGTATGTGCATTTTTCACTAACACTTGCATTCTGTCCTTCCTACTGATGTCATAAACATTGGAGCCAGGCAATATTAGCATATATTCCAGGCCAATATTCCAGCCAATATGAGCACCATTGAGCTGGCATAAGAGCTGGCATTGGAGCATACCATTTTCCACTCATAAAGTAGGTACAGTGGATTGTTCGAACTCTCAAGCTCAATTCCTATTGCAACTCCATGAGCTATGGTACTGTATAATTATGTGTGTAATGATACACAAATGTAACTATGTTCATATGTCAAAATGATGTACATTCTACATGTATGCACTACATTATACCCCATAGAAACACAATTGTTAACTCTGCCAGAATCCTAACAGCGCTTCTCTCTTTTCCATCGGTAGGAACAACAGCAACAGGCATTACAGAAGGCGCAACTCCCCTGACAGCCATACCATAACATCAGTGGATTCCTCTGGTTCAGAGTCCCACCAGGGGCTAAACAAGTACTACCGGAAGGCATGGGAGCACCTGCATGAAACAGCCAGTCGTTCTGCCCTTAGACAACACCTGGCAGAGTCAGAGGGTAAGCCCTCCAGCACTGGATTAAACAATGGGCATCACCACCATCACCACCACCACCACCACAACAATCATCACCACCAGCCTGTCAGCCGGAAGGAAACACTAGATGAGCCCAACTACAGGAGCAGCCGAGGGTCTGAGGTAGTGCGAGATGGAACAGAGCTCATTGTGAGCGATGCCAACTATCCCATGAACAAGACACAAGCTGGTGGATCAAGGAAGCACCACCATCATCATGGGCAGGGGGCATCTACAAGTAGGCATGCTGCTGATCTGGAGTCCGATCATGACTGGCAAGGGAGGTACCGAAACAGACACTGAGAGATTATATTGCGTCAACCAGACTGGAGTGGATAAGTCAGGCCTGCTGAATGCAATGTTCAGTTTCATATGGTTTTGTTAGAGGAAAAAGACATACCAATTACTGCCTATTTGAAATAATGGTGAATTTTGACCAGAAAACTCTACTAGATTTGTTTCATTGTTTAAAAAAAAAAATCAGAAACAAACACCTGTCAATGTTATTGATTGCAGTGATGTTTTCTGATCAGGCAAGGGTCATAACCATGCCAAAACAATAAAGGCACTAACAGGTATATCTTTTATGTGGGTATGGTAATAATGTACTAGGGGCCTCAAGAATGATGCATCAACATGAGAGCGGTGTTCTCACTAATTGCTGCAGGTATTAATAAGTGCATTATTATAGCTACACTTGTGTGTGTGAAATGTGAGACTGTGGACTGTTAAGTGTGAATCCACAGATATGTGTTTTTAATTTTTCATTACTTCAGGAGCATAGCCTGGATGATGCTTTGAAATTGTCATTATTTGTGTGTGTGTTTTTACTATACCAATGACAGTCATGTTCCTTTTCCATTGCTCATGATGTTGCTGCAGCCTTATGCGAGAAGGCTTGAAATATCTCGGGGTGTGAACATGGGTAGAATTAAGTTTGTTTTCATGCAGCCAGTATTTATTTGTTTCTTAGAGGTGTAAAGTAATAAATTATTATAAGATGTATTGTTTATTTTCTCTTAAAATGATTTTAACATATTCCAATGAAATTTGACAACAAATTGTTAGGGTTATTACACAAGAGTTCGTAATAAGCCACTTTCACATAATATCATGTCACTGCTACCTGAGTTATTCCTTGAGCCACTGAATAATCAGACTGTCAATTTGACTTCTAGCATCAGACAGCTGTGGAAGATCATCTGGAGTAGGAGGGTACATATTTGCACAGTGAGCAGTACCTGTAAAAAAAACACACACACACACAGGATAAGAATCACATGAAAAATTGATAATCCATAAAAATCAATGACTCTGGTAATGATATAAATTCAATTGTCCAAAATATTACATGAATGCATCCGTAAGTCACCTATAAACACTTAACTGTTCTTACCTTCAATGTAAATGGCTGGAGCATCAGGAGACAAGTCTTTCACAATTCCCAAGGCATGCCAGGGATCAATGGATCCATTGGGGAACACAACTCTAGTCACATTTAAGTTATAGCCACCATAAAACGTATTGGTCCACTTAACTGCTCGAGAGAGTAGAGAAAGGTCATACTTAGGACCAAAAATATCTGAGCATTGTTGGATAAAAAACTTGACAGGAAAAAAGTTTCCAAACGGCTGGTCAGTCAAGTCCGATGACTGGTAATATCCAAACTCAACACAAGTTTGAAATGTCCACTGTCGACCTGTACCACAACAACAATGATGTTAGAAGAAGTAGACTAGTAGAGGCTTAAATAAATCAAGTCCCACCTCCTTCAGATGCACTGCTGTTCCATGAAGTCAGTCTCAAGCCCTTGATCATTGAGTCATACTTGAAATCCAGACACTTCTGTTGGTAAGTGTCCAGAATCAGACTATTGACTGCTGCATATCGATCTAGAGCCTCCCCATACTTTGAATCAGTCATGATGTTGCACAGTACATCAATGGTAATGTTTGTTCCTTTTGCACCTTCAAAAGCACGGTTATCCCGATTATACTGGACCACATTCTCAAAATTTCCAGCCAGACTTTCATAGAGATTGGCCACATCTTTGGTGTTGGTGGGATCTAAGTCATCACAGAGCTTGAACATTTTTCGAACTGTTTTCAATCCAGCAGGATCACCAATCAATTTGACCAAATCATTTGTTGCCTGCTTGATTACTGGATTGCATTGAGGATTGACGCTGTCCAGTGAATCTCTCACAACAGCAAGGTATTCTGCAATTAACGATCAGTAATTTTATTTTAAATAAATTCATTGCTTGTTATACTGAACATTTTAAAAATCTTAACCCAGTCTTGGTACCCCCCCCCCCNAAAACAAACAAACAAAAAACAAAAACAAAACAAAACAAAACGCAAACTTAGTTTTTGTCAAAAACCTACATCAACTGTCTGGTCTAATTCATAATGGGATACAACCTTACCTTGAAAATTAATCTGAGCAAAAATAGGTGCACTAGTAGCTACTGAGGCATGGACCAAGTGGGGGTACTTGAGCCTATACCAAGCAGCCAGTGATCCTGGGTACGAGCCACCAAATGCAATCCACTTATTTCCGTTCAATTTATACTTTTCAATCATTGCCTGAGTAAAGGAGGCCAAATCAGCCAGGGCTTGCTGGCTGTTCAAGTACTGCAAATTCTTCACACTCATATCCCTGTTAAAGGAATTGCAAGTCACATTATTGCTTGCTCAGGTGGCTCTTGATTCATACAGTATTGTACTCTTTCATACTCACTCTGTCGGCCTGCTTTTGCCATAAAATCGATGCTCAAGTTGGAAGCAAAGTGCACCAAGTTTCCTAGCTAAGTCAATCCAATGTCCCTGTACCATCCAAGCTGATGATGCTTCTCCTTCACCACCAATCATAAGAAATACTGGGCCATTCTTGTCCTTCCAGAAAGTGTCGTTGGTGTAATATCGCTGGTTAAAAGAATTAAAAGTGTAGGATACATTAGGCAAAAGCTATAAGTCATGAGTAGGGAAATAAAAGCAGCTGCAATAATGAAGTATAAAACCACATGTTATTATCACTGCTGTTGCTGCTGTTGTTGTTGTTGTTGCACCTGTTTCCATGTCCTGTCGTCACTGGGGTTGAAGTGATCTAGTTTCTGCTGAAACCACTGATCAGGTGGCAGTTTCTGACCCTCAGGAACAGGGGGGCTACCAAGGTTTTTGAACCTAGTCAATCTGGATGGCCCACCAAGTCCCAAGGCCACCTGTGTCAGCAGCAGTGCTGTGCAGATGATGCCTGTAGTGGTCAACATAGATGTGGACATGGTGATGTATCCTAGTTACATGTGCGAACAGTAGGAAGTCTTCTTTGCTGCCCAGTGCACAATAGTGGTGTGACAGTCGACACTCCAGCAACCTTCAGAATGCCAGATCCTTGTGAGTCAACAGCAGGATATGGTGACAGCTCCTGATTTGGTGACACTGTACATGAGACTTGTGACCTATTTGCATCAGATAAAAATCAGTTATGCTATCAGTCATTTGAAGGGTGAAGACATGTCGCAATGCTCTCTGCTGGTCATGTGACGATGTGACCAGGCTGCTCTATTATCATTCGCTGGCCAATGGCAACGGTGGAATGGGGAGCAGCGGTATTTCGAGGATTTCGAGCGTCGTCGTCACTTCACCAGTCCATTATTACATTAAGTTAGTGGTGTCTGTCGGTGGTGATGAGTCCGTAACACTTCCCACTCAAGGGCAATGTCTGCTGGTCCTCCACAGTCTGTAAGTACGGCACCACATCCACCCGACACAATGCAATGAATAGATCACCGGCACGAGCTTCGTCAGCTGGGAGCCTGGGAAACAAACGTGCTCGTGGAGTTGTGGAGACATCGCCGCATCACAGGTGGCGGTAGTGAGCAGTATGGACAGACAGAGGCCTCTGGTGCCTTCATCTGAATAAGATGCTGGCACCACTGTAAACACTAGAGCTTTCTACTGCGTACGTGCTGCATCCACTACTTTACACCCCATAATAAAGACGTGGCCGTGTTGTAACTTTATTTTACTAATTGCTTGAAAAATTGAGAAACTGAAAGGGAAACAAGGTTATGGCTGTCGTAAAGACAAAACGACAACACGTTTCTGCAATGAAGAGATATGCAGGTGAAAAAATCAGACACGGTCAGATCTCGAGCCTTGTTTTATTTCAACATTTTGCAAGTGTTCAAGTATAAAATTTCCAGTAAAAACATCAGGCAGCCTCTCTTTGAAATTCAAATTTATAAATGCAAGTGATTCTAATTAAAAGCTGTTTTTTTAAATCGGCAACAATGCTGTGTTGATAATCAGTGGGCTGCTAAATATTATTACAACAGTAGGCACAGTCTGGTCTAATGTTATTTATGTACTAGGCCCAAGATTACAGTTCAATGTAAAACACCATCTTGACAAGGCGCATGAAACAAATATGAATATTAAGGTTATCTCACATCTCAGTCACATCCTTAGACCTAAGTTATAGAAGTCTACTGTAATTACAAGGTCACAGTAGCTCACAATCACGTGTGCAAATGGCAAAAATCACTACTACTTTCACTACCTCACAGGCAACTCTAGGAACGTGTTGCTAACATTTCTTAGAGGTAATTTTGGCCGTAGCAACGAAACCAGATCATAAAAATAAACATAAATTTTGTTGCTTCGTAGAACTGGAATGTCTTGCATATTAATGTATGAACACTATGTTATGCAAAGGATGAGCAGTGGTTTAATACAATAGGACTATTCGTACGTAAAATTCTACATAATGGATGCTAATATTTTCCTACATGTAAATTTCGCCATATTTTCCTGAAATAACACATCTCTCTTAGAAGAAGGAGGCCGCAAAAGGGCACTGAACTGAACAAACCCTGAGAATGGCCTCCTATGACTAACTTGTCATTTATGGAGCGCCAAATATGAATAGGCTAACTTGTCAACCAGGGAAAGTCAGACAAATCATAATGAAACGGAATCTAACAAGTTCGAATGAGTTAAAAAAATTACTCGGAGGGGGACTGTTATGCAGGGTGCTACGTACTTCCCATGCAAATCGAATTTTGCAACATTATTGTTGAAACGTAGGCTATTAATTTTTATATTCCGCGTACTTCTACTGCTTGTATTGGGGATCTATTGGGGAGTAGATATAATCGTAACCGAACGTAGCAGTGTATCTACAAAACAAATCTCGGGAAGAAACTGAAAAGCAGGCCGCAATGTTGTCCCCTAGGGCTTGACTATACATGGTGATCCAAAATACTTTTCTGACTAATGTGAATATCTGTTTGCATGAAGCTTATTATTTTATAGCAGTTCCTTTCAATGTTTATCAAAAGTATTAATATTAATATTAGGCCGACCTGAATCATTCATTCAAGATGTGAAATGCAATGTATTTTCGATTTAAAATTGCCTATTGGAAACAATTGGCATAATTGTCACCTCCATAAAAGAACCCACTTTGTGCATTCCAGACATCCTTACAGGCTTTAAAAAGTATGACTACATTAACCTAATATTAGTATATAATTAAAAGTGACTGCAAAGTAACTTGTAGAGTAAAGTAACTGCTAAAACATTAGTCATTTGTTTAGTGCCAACAAAATAATAACCATATTAGTCAGACAAGTGTTTTGCATCGCTGTACATTTTTAATGAAACTTTTAATTCTTCAGTCTTTCTCAAGCAATAACAGTGATAAAATATCGTCTCAAGAAGAAGTGCACTACACTGATCGAGATGCTTCAATTTTGATGGTAATCATCCCTCTTAAAGCCCATGGTTCTAGACTCTAGACTTCTCGAGGAACACACTAAATATCCCTAATCAGACTGGATGTTGTCCGAAATAATGAGTATATTGACAAAGTGTTAAAATAAAGTGGTACATTTACTGAGATTGCATTCTTTTAAAACTTCAAAGCCATTTTGGATAAGCATCGAAGTACAGGCGCATTTTTGTATACGTGTTTTGCATAGCCAAATCAACAATCTAATATTGATATTAAGCAAAATATAACACGCGTGGTGTTAATAACGACATATAGATTCATTTTAGTCATGTAGTGCATAGGTAAATTAATGACCCCTGCAAACTGCCTCACTCCTCAGGCAGTAACAAATCATGTGTTTACCTCGAGGGCAATAGTCACCAATAAAATATTCATCCATAATAAAAATCAGCATTAAATATTTTTAAATAGTAGGAACACTGTCTTGAGAACAAATTGCAGGTATCTGTGACGTTACTTCATTGCCTGTGACACATATCTATGGCATAAAGGATCAACCTTGGGATCAACTATAGACTGGTGCATTGATCCCCCGTATAAATAGTCAAGAGGTACCAGCAACAACTAACTAATGCAAGATCATGTCATAGATAGAATAACGACATCACTAATGAACAAAAAATAAGAAGATATTGAGCAGTTAAAATTCAATTTAAGTACGGTTCTGTACATCTGGAATTTGATTAGAATGTGTTTCTGAAGAATTCGTCATGTACTGTACGCAAGTCACAAATTGTGATGTATCACTTGTGCTGTCGTTTCTTAGGCGTTCACAACCCTGGCGCAAGTAGCCATATTAAAATGTCGGGAAATTAAGCCATTTGAGAGAAACAATAGCTAGTGGTATATACGCCCCAAGTTGTGAGGGGATCAGCGTATTTGACCAAGTTCCTCCGAGACACCGCATACTATATAACTATTGTCATATCTACAGCACTGGTTCCACAGTGACATTTACTGAATTAGCAGCCTTGAGATAAACTGTTCTCCTCGTTTCCAGGTTATGACACCCATCGCTGTTTGAGATTTTTAAATTACAAAGAGATTCGTCGAAGGAGATGACTTAGCTATATTGCGATAACTAACAAATTTTTAAAATTAATTATTCACTACCCAGTATTTTCAAGTGTATGTGGCAAAATTCTATTAGAATATTATGTAGTCTACTGATATGTGACTCATAATGCACTTCCGAAAGTAAGAAATTAAGTGTTGGATTGTTTTAGAAAGAGTAGGTGGAACCCTCACATTATTTGCAAGGCCTGCGTAACATTTAATCCAATAATAATTTAATTTCAGTCGTACTATCTTGTTCCATGTGAAAAATTGATAGGCTCGGAAAAACAATACCAGCTACACCGCCGCTTGGGAAATATTTAAAAATATGATAACAATAATCTAGTAAACGTATTTACTTGTGTAATTACTCAAAATTTTGATACTCAATGCAATGTTCAATACATCGATGTGCCTGCTTAAATTATATTGAACTTCATTATGTACTGTACATTCAATATCTAGCATACTTCGCAACATTAATTAGTGGAAATATTGATTACGCTAATTTATAATCATGTTGCATAATCTATGACTGCTCTTGCTCCGAGTCTGTCAATTTTTGCTCACCCTCATTTGAGTGATTGCAGGTGTCAAAATATTATCAACCTCATCTACTGACTAGGACATTCTCTATTAGTTTTTCTCTAGGGGTCAGCAACACTAGTGAAGCTATGTAACAGTGGGAAGTTATGTAATGCGTGTGTGTATTCATTTGGCACTCAATCTGATTTTCAGGGAAGTATAATAATTCACTGTGTAACCCAGTGAAAACACCATATCTGGTGGGGAATGAATGATAAACATACATTGATTAAGGGGGGAAATGCTGCCAACCCCAGTACACACCCTCAGGGTTTAAATATTACTTTGTTCATCTCTAAACATGAATGTTTAGTATAAAAAGCAGGACGGCGCTACTGCTGGTCTGTACTTTCAGTCCATTTCACACAAATGAAATTGCAAGCTCGTGTCCTACGAAGACATTATGTATGTACACAGTCTTCTTAGAAGACCAATAGATTTCTCTTAGCATTCTATAACCTCCATTTTGAAGTTTTTGTTGGGGATGTGCAGTGTCTCCATCATTTCATCACCTGTATCACTCCCATCTTCGTTCAATTCTCCTGGTGGACTGTCTTGGTAGTCTTGGACCTGAGTATTGCAAATAAAGAATAAATGAATCATGACTTATAAATTGAAAATGTGTATAAACTGCATCAGTTTGTACTAACATCATACAGCATGCATCAACTCCAAACTCATGCATCATCATGCAAAACCATGCAACTCAAGAATAGGTTAGTCGTTAGTCAGTCATGACTTATACTGCCAATTGAAAAATTTTATTATTATTAGTTTGTACAGTACTAACATCATAATCAGACATCATGGCTTTGGTAGATGCGGTGGTATCGATACGCTTGATGGATCCTTGGTGGATGTTGATGTCGTATTTTAAGCACTGGAATCGTCTTAGTAAGAACACCAAGGGGATAGGCACTATCCCTAGACCAATCAGAATGCACGCCAGAGTCATCACCCACCCTGGATATTCCATTTCTTCGGATATGGCCTATAGCATACAAAAATTTATAATTTTTGTAGTGTGCATTGAAATAGTGCAATGAAAAATATCAGAAACCAACCAAATCCATATTCCACGCCAGGTACATCGGTTTGTTGTATATTCTGTATACGATGGAGGCAACCAGAACAACACCCATCAGGATTGGTCCAACAAATCGCCATGTTATTTGCCAGTACCACCCAGGTGTGTAGCCAGTCATTTCTGCAATATCCTTTGTAAATCTGGAAGAGTTGGCGTCAAGCATCAGAATAAGGAAAGTCCAGATCTCGAAATATTCATTTCTTACCTCTTGTGGCCGTACACATACATGACAGCCAACATTTCCAAAAATGCAATGAGCACAAGACCCATGGTTCCAGCAAAGGAGTCAAAGAGTTTCACCCAATATTCTCCGGAACCAGTCACAAATATCAATCCAACAAGAAATGAAAACAAGCACATGCCAGCTGAAATATAAAGCCAAGATATAATTACCATTGCTTTTTTTAATTTCACAAAAAAAACTCAGCCAGTACCTGTAAGGAATTCCTTTCGGACTCGCTTGAACATCGGGATATCAAATAAGGTGCAGATGACACCCTCCATGACACCAATCTGCGATCCAAGACCAAGTGCCAGCAACATCAAGAAGAAAATGCAGGACCAGAAAGGTGCACCAGGTAACTTAACAATGGCTTCCGTGAACACTATGAACGCAAGACCAGTTCCTTCTGCTGCCTAGAGTAATAATAAGGCTTTATTAGGCAAAGACAAATAAACATGGTCAGCATCAAGTGGCGGGGCAAAAACCTGAAAATAGCTTTCTTTCTGTCTCTTGGAAAGCTAATACTTGGTACAAGCAACGGGAGGACATGGTGAAAAGATATTTCCAAAGGATTTACGCAGTCATGAAACAAATGGCTTACTTGATTCAGCTCTTTTTCCAGATCGCATTTAATAATGCCCTTCTCCACAAATTCAGTTTCATTCAGTGCATTTCCAAGAACATATTCCACAGCTTCATGGGTTACGTTTCCTGGCACGAGGTGCGAGAAATGTTCGGAGAAAATATCTTTGTTGCTGCAAAAAAATATATACGCAGTCATTAATTACCAAGTACTCAATTTCTTGTCACGTTTCACTGATTAGGAAACCTACTGGTCCAGGCAGTGATCGTAGCTTGTCATAGCCTTGAATCCCAGAACAGAGAAAATGACGATGCTGGCATAGATAGCAGTGATGGCATTGCATGCAGATATTATTATGACATCTCTGACGCAATTGTTCTTGGGAGGATTGTAGCTGCCGAAGGAGATTAGCGATCCAAATGCCAATCCAAATGAATAAAATACCTGAGTAGCCGCGTCTAGCCACACCGTCGGATCTAATAATTTTTCCAGCTGTATAAACAACAAATATTATTCACTCCATTCTCCAACACATATCATAAAGCGACTTACCTTTGGAGTATACATGTGCAAAAGTCCAGCCCCTGCTCCTTTCAGAGTTACACCCCTTCCGAAAAAGATGGTCAGGACCAAATATGGGAAGAGGGCAGTGAAGTACACTATCTGTGTAGAAAAATTCAGTGTTACTTTCATAGCATTTAATTAGAATAAGCACACCAAAAATGTACGGTACCTTTCCAGACGACTGGATGCCTCTCATGATGATGAAATAGACCACGACCCAAGCGAGCAGTAAGCACAATGCCATCCACCACTTGATACCACCAGCCTCGTTTATCGAAGGAGCCACGTCCAAAGCCTTGCGATACCAAAAGTATCCTGTGGCAGATGACATTTCGCACTCGGCGACAGTCACATTTCCTTCCATCGGACATGATGCCCACGGCAATGGCGACTGAAATAATTCAACAGTCAATTTCTCTCACAACTTGAATTATGAACTGCTATAAGTTATATCCAATTAAGTGCGGTATTTCCTAACACGTCTATTCCCTTCAGGCAGGCCTGATTCAGACATTATAAAACCAGACTTCTCCATACAATCAGTAACTTGTTATGTGACAGACCGTCACTTACAGAGAGATGAGAGTGTGTTCATGATGGACTGCTTCTTCCTTCGTAGAATATGCAAAACAGGTGGCATGCAGAGTGTCGTACTTCGCATAACAAGTTACTATTCACTCTGTCATCCCCATCTGTAGAGAGCGAATAGTTACTTGCAAATGAATGGCTTAGAAATTTTGCGATTCTGTCAGCCTAGATTGTTTCATGTTTGAAACTGGAGGAATATTACAAAAGCGCCTATACACGATCCACATGAAACATTCTAGGTACCACATACTGTATACACGATGCCAAGAGTATATAATGCCGACTGGTTTTCAGGTGGCTGTTTGCCGATAAAATACTGCACAGGTAAAACGAGTCGAGAGCCAATTATTCTGCAGGTGATAAATTACACAAAGAAGGACAGCACTAAATAAAATAATGCCAAGTCCATCTGGCATAATATCTATACCAGCACAACTCTTCGCTCTCTCCCACAGTCTCACTCACACCATTTTTCTAGATGCTTTTTGAAGAATTTTCGCTAGCTTTCCAAAATTGTGGATTATTTCAATTTTAAATGAAGGTGTTTGTAAACATGACATGGTTTCCGAAAACCAGCCCATTATATCCGTGTGGGTAGAAAAGAAATACTGTGAGTCAAGTTGACATCCTGTTGGTTGAATGGTGTCGTGGATTGCCTGGGCTCATAATATACACAGTATAATCTGAGATCCTCATATGCGGGAATGCCAACTTGTCTCAGGAATTTGCGCTACATGTACGGATTTGAGCCGACTTTAGAATAACCTGTCTTGTGCAGGATTACTTAGAACTAAACTCGATATTTAGCTTTTTTAAATGTCCGTAAACAACTAAATGGTGACAGACAACGTGAATCATTCCAAACTTCTGCAATGTATTTCCTAAAATTTGATCCAGAAAGGTAACCAACTCAACAGAAAATTTCAAGCTTACCTCTCCTGGTATTATTATTCCATGTCATTGTTTTTAGCGACTGTATATATAGACAGGCATTTCAAAATTACTACAATCATATTATCTCCCAATGAACTTTGAGATGTCACACCAGCATGGAAACAAATTCACTTATGTATATCCATATTGTCTATGCGCTTCAGCACCCACTGCCCAAAATGCTATGGCGTGTATGCTGACTGACAGAACCGGATATATCATCACATATACTGTAAACCATTTAGAGTTCACGTTTGCACGGTGCTGACAGTTTTTATATTCACAACTACAGTGCAAAACCTCTCTAAGTCCTGTCAAGGGCAGGCCAAATTGGTACGTAAGTCATATTTTTATCAGTGATTATGTTAACTTCAGTGAGGCAGTTAGCTTGTGCTTCATGTGAATCACAATATCCTTTCACCAGAAAGGTGTTAGAGTATAGGAAAAGTATTATGGAAAACAAAGCTGGCCATGTCCTGCAGGATTTATGTCCACGGTAATGCCACATGTAATATTCTGCATGCCCATCGAAAAAACCGGTAGGGAATGCTTCTAACACCCAGCATGATACATTGCCAACATTGGGTCTTAGAAAATTCCCAAATGGGCACTAATCGTGGCAAAAATGTAGGATGGATACTGCATGAGTAAGGGGGGACATAATCGTCAGCTGCTCAAAATTCGCCTTCGCTTCCATTGAGTACTGTACCAAAAGACTACTCTACACTGCGTACTGTACGAGTTATGTCCCACATTACAGGCGCATATTATTGTAAACACAAACATCCAACATCCATCGTAACTTTTCAAATATTATTGACACACTTAATAGTTCAGAAATTAAGATGATAAGTACTCATAATATAGTCAAAGAACAAAAGAAGTTTAAATCGTGTAATGACAGTTAATAATGTAGCCTACATGCCAGCAATGTTATAGTCCAAGAACTACTGGTAAACTTGCAGGTGTAACAATCAATGCGTGGGTGAAACAAATGTAAAGCAATAATAAATTATCATGCAATTCTGATGTATTACATAAATTTTAAATCCACAATTAAGATAATTACGTAAATGAGGGAGATGTAAATGCGATATTATGAAGTCAAGCATTACGCACAATAAATACTGTGTAGCTGGGTTATTCCATTCCAACTAAGAATAAATTAACAATTTTGGTAGGTCGGCTCCCCGTGATTTTGACTTTTAAAATCAGGGATGTTTATATAAGTGAGCGTGTATCAAAAAATAAGTATACGGTTTTTCCTGCATAAGTCAAAACCGTCATTTTTCAGAAAACAGTGCACTTCGCACATATTAATATTTTCTTTCTCGCAAACTACTACTGACACGTGCGTGCTTCCTGCAAAAGTCCGTTTTTGGCTTTTGCATATCTTGCTTCGGCTTTGAAGGGAAAATCTTATACTTCGTTGATGGACATCAATGCTAAACATCCATGATTTTTTGAGTCAAAATCCCAGAGTATCGAACAACCTCTGAAGTTCTTACTTTTGTTTCACCTATCTGAATAAGTGCAAAATTATGGAATATGATGATCATGCATGCTTTCTATATACTCACGTTAGAAAAAGCTGCCTGGGTTTTGATGAAGAAAAATTGCATTTCAGTAAATTGTAATAACATTTGTGCTTATTACAAAATAACATTATTGATCTCATAGTCAGAATAATGCAACTGCTGTATGATGGTGTTAAAAACTGGATTGGCCAACAATAATCATGCTAACTAAATGCAGCATTAGGCTACTTTGGGACTACACTATCATCAAATGCATATAAGCTTATTACTATCAACTTGGGCATTTAATATGATAAGGTCACGTTGCATGA
Source organism: Catajapyx aquilonaris (assembly GCA_000934665.2). NCBI lineage: Eukaryota > Metazoa > Arthropoda > Diplura > Dicellurata > Japygidae > Catajapyx > Catajapyx aquilonaris. The sequence continues at coordinate 29,396 of JYFJ02002301.1, forward strand.
ATGCGTACTATACGTGCAGGTCATCAAATATGACATATTATGTTTACTACTCATTTTATTCTAAACCTAACAGAAACCTAAGGGCGATTCACAAGAATGTTTGCGACGCGAAAAGAATTTGTCCCACTCGTCGTTGGTTCTCAGTAAACAGGGTGGTCAGTAACTCGGGCATTCGGTTTAGGTAGGGCATTACCTTGGCCTATTTTAAGACCAAAATACGTCTTCGTCGGGGTTTTTTTTTGGCTTGTACGCAGCAGGAAACGGCAATACAATTTTGACGATGTTCCCATCGGATAATAGGGGATATCCTGCCGGTGAGATGGCCTGCCCTGCACTACTTAAAACCCGGTTTTCTAACCAGCAGGATAATCTTACTCCGTCCTACTCCCGATCATGAAGGTGTTGCTGTTACCAAGACTTCATCTTCGAAGAATAAACGAATAGCGCGATCAAAGATACTGCTCCTTGGTCAACCTGATGTGATAGACGTCGTGTCGCTTGCTTTTATGCCACGTCGTAAATCACAACAACACCTTTCTTTTAACGGAATACGCAAAACGATCCGATTGTGAACTATGTAGTATACGTCGCTGCCATAAAGCTATTGTGCAAATCGCCCTTAAGAGATTACAACTTTAAATGTTTGTGTCTTCATGGTTGTCACATTTTCTAAGCCATTATAATATACTGTATAGATTAAAATAATTGTCAGTCAAGAATGGGGAAAATCTTTATGTGATTAAAATACTGCAATCGACGGCGAGGATATTTGAAACGCAAATCTGCTTCTTGCTCCCTGCGCAGTGACTAAGAGAAGTACAGTGCGTCATTTCATCTGGACTGAGATATCATAATACACTACTTATGAAGCGTATGATAAAATATATATTGTGGCGTGCAGCATAGAACCGATTGAGTTCATGAATGTGCTAAGTATTTATAATTATACTCTCCAAGGTAATATTAAAATTAACAAGTATGAGTACACATGGTTTCTGATGAGCTATAGGCAAAAGTCTGATTGAATCTGCTAATAAATATACACATAACTGTACCGATAGATAAACTACAAGAATTTGTATTTTAACTTTTTCCGAATTTTCCCCTCGAATTATTATTTTAACCTACATTATAAAGTTGCAACATTTTGCTGGATTTATCTTATACTGTATACTATACGAATGCTGTTGAGTGGGTGGTGCGCACTTCAGGCCATCACAATTTTGCAATCACATACAACTAGTAGTAGCCATTAAGATTGTAGGTCTCTCGATGATTTGAACAGTAGGCCTACACGAAACATCACAACCAGACCTTGAAAATTTCAGCGCCACAAAAATGTCTCCAGATCCTGAAAATTATTTTGAAACATTTTGTGAAGTAAAATACCCTTGTCTACTCTGACAATCCTTTACTTTCAGAAGGCTGCACGTGGAAATACTTGACAGGTACTACTGCCACGTGCATATGCAAGATGAATATTCCTTATTGATCTAAATTCTAAAGAAATATACAGTACAGGTTACAGCCGATTCGTATATGGATGTCCTCATGGAAAGGAGTTTAAGCCTAGTATTCAATACTGCCTCTGCTCACCACGCTAATACTCACCAGAAAAACTGCGTGATATAAGGCCATTAGGGTGGATTTTTTTCTCTACTATCTGTAGGTCTATCTGGGTATTTAAGAGTAGGTAATTCTTAACATTATTAAAAAAATTTAATACCACGTTCGGAAATATCAACATTTGAAGCTAGTTGCAAAATTTTCCATTTTACAGGAATGATTATTATTACCTGAATTACCTGAATAAGTGTAAGAGATGGTACTAAAACTAACCTGCATAAAACTAAAAGCATATATAGATTTAAAAGAGGAACAAGGCAACACTAACCTGGAAAGAGTTGAACAGGTAGAAAAAGCACCAGGTAATAATGACATTGTAGTAGAGGGCCACCAGGAAGGCCACTATGGTGGCAGCTATGCCGATTCCCCCTAACCAGGGGTGAATAATGTTCCAGACGCCCAAGGAGCCCTGTCTGAGCTTCTGGCCAATCCCCAGCTCGATGAGAAAAAGGGGGATTCCCTCCAGAATCAGCATAATAAAGAACGGGATGAGAAATGCACCTGCGGGAAGAAAATCAAACAAAGGAGTTAATGTAATATATTCTAGCTTAAGAACTATAGTGACTGTATTGCACACTTTCATACAGAAGCTATACATGACTGAAAATTCTGTAGGCTTTCGGAGCAATACAGGAAAGTCTCAGGTACTTAATAGCCGCAAGGGTGAGATCATGAAAATGCGTGGGTCGAGTTTCATGACAGGAGTAACTTTAAACGCAGTAACTGCAATGCCCATATCTATTTTGGAACAGAACAGCTCGAATCTATTCCTGAAGCCATTTTGAGTCGCCAGAACGCCGCCGGCATCTGTCCATTTGCTGGCACTTCTTTCATCCCTTGCACAGCTTTCAAACTTTTTTTATACTCCATGCTAAACCCTGATAATGGCTATCACTAGTTTCTCTGGATCATGCATATAAAATGCTTCATGTCGCAACTAAACAAGATAGGCTACTGCCAAAATGTATACCGTATCTCTCCCAGTACAGGAGGCCCAAGTTAATGTGTAATAACTGCAATGAATCATTGTAATCCCGCTCTCTTGCAAGTGTCAGAGTCATGTTTTAGCCATAGGACTCTTTTACTATCGAAGTCTGGTCTAAATGTGAAACTCTGGCCTTGACACCACAAATTCCAGATCTGCTGGCACACTCTCTTGGCATTTCTTCTGTTTGAAAATGGGAGTGCTTTCCGGTGTACTGTACCTGAAAACATGCAACATATTGAGACCAGACCCCCCCCCTCCCCACCCTATAGATGACGTCTTTTTCTCTAACTGACCTTAGCCTTCCTTCAAATGTGCACCGTATGCAATTCGAAGAGACAAGGTGGCATGCATGGAATAACTGCGTCGTTGAACAGACGCATTAAAAGTTGCTCAGGATTCGTGTTGTGTCATTGAAATCTGAGTAGTCAGCATGATAATTAATTATTCCCAGATAAAACTATACAGGATGACATTTAGACTTTACACCCTAGATATGCCGCCCATTGTCTTGCCTCAGACAGGTTTTGTCTTGCCGTGGCACTGGTCCTTCTGACCCATACCACTGATGACCATAAGACTGTACGCGGTGATAATGACAGGCGAGTGGATACATGGTCATGCGCAACCAAGGAGATTTTCGTGTTTGCGCATCTAATAACAGTAGAGCTCCTCGTCTCCGACACGTCGCGCCGGGTTCTATGACTTGAGCAAGCATTGACAATATCATAAAGCGCTTCTGGACACCTTCCTACCCCTCAAAAAATGAAACGTAAAAAATCGCATAAAAATAGGTACCTATACGAGGAACACCACGTCTTATTCGGCCTTAACGCTTGAGGCAATCATTATTCCAATCGTGTTGTCTGAGCGTGAAGAAACATTGTTACCATCAGAAGACTTGCATAATGCAAATCCAGTGCCCCACATTACGTGCGATAGAATAATTCTCCAACGAGTAACGAGTGACTTATCCTGCTCTACGGCTCTGGAAAGTGGCAACTATGAAAGACGCACAATATGACAACTTTAGAGATGCAGCCAAAGTAGGTAAGAATTGAGGCACACCTCAATATTCAAGGTCCTCATAAAATATTGAGCAAAGCCCATGCTGCTTCAGTGGTTACATGTCAGGACTGGAGGAGTGTACGAATACATTTGCAGAATAAATTCCAAGGATCACATTCGTATTCTTGCTGTGCCGCGTACCTGTCGTTACCTCTTGAGAGGACATGCTCTGAGATACTTATACGAGAGTAATTACATGTACCAAGTACTATTAGACAGGACTTTAATGATAAGACCGTTATATATGATGTGAGTGCAGTGACACAGTCACCGGCCGATTAAATTTAACTTCGTAAAATGAGGCACTCACCGCCTATTTGGTGCCTCATACTTCAAATTATTTTTTGTGCGTAATTAATTCCAGTATCAGTAATTAATTACTGAGTCACAGAAACACGAAACGTCGCGTCGGCTATAAAAAGTCGCGTGGCAACTTTTTGTCTGACTGTCATCAGTGGTAACCGGTGGCAATTTTGGATGTGACAGCATAAACCGGTATTCACTACATCTCATTACTGAGTGCGTGTTTACAACACACTCAGCTCAGAGAATTTTGCATCGGTTCTTAGATACTGCATGGGAGCTATAAAGTCATCTTCCAGCTATAGGTATCATTCAAATCAAACATTACGAAGATTGTGATAAGCTATGCTTTACCCTAGATATACTGTATACCAAACATGCTACTATAGAGCTATACTGCATAAAGTGTACCTCATTTTGTGACGTGAACTTTTAAACTTATTTTCACATTATCATCAGTTAGTGAATAATGAGGCAGACTTGAATAATGCGCAGTAGTAACTGTACGTGACATTTCTCCTTGAGCTGATTCGAGTTCATGGAAGCATTATTTTATATTCTCTCTTATGGTCCGTATCAGTTACAACACTTATAAGGGATCCTAGAAAAATGCAACAATTACGCTTTGAAGAAATTGTCAGACAACTTTATGTTTTAGCAGCGTGTGTAAATAACCTTTTGTGGCGATAAAAAATTGTGTACAAAGATACATTATGAAAATAATTACTAAACCGGTCATCTACAATAATTATTTAATGTCACTATCGTTAGCCGCAGAAATCTCCAGCAAATATCCTTTTTGGACCCAGTGTATAGGGTACAACCTGGTATCAGTCCAGATGTTTCTTCTAGACGACCACCTGCAATTGTGTAATGGGCAAGACATATTTGCCGCCCGGCGCCATGGAGTGCTTGCATGTCGCCGAAGACTATTTGAGAAAGTCGCAAGTAAGCACACATACTCTGCTGATTTTTTAAAGTGGATCATTTCATCATTATTGATTCACTTATCATCTGCGTCAAGAAGGTGAAGTATATTAGGCACAGTGTTTGTTAGCTAATACATTGTAGTGTAATACCAGAGAAAATAGGGCAGTACAAGTAAACATGTCCATCTCACGGAAGCTAGCCCCCTATATCTCTGGAGAGGTTTGGCGCCACTCGATCGATGCAAACAAAAATAGGTAAAGTTCATGCACATTGTTCGCGTGACTACACAAATGCACCACAATGTCCCTGGATTGGAAAGGAATATTGTGCTGTCATTTCAGCTGGCCCCAAAGCCAACCGTGTCTGTGAAAGAACTCAACAGAGCCCAACCTCATGTGATGTAACAATGCGGATTTCACACGTCAACAGCCTCAATTTTAAATATCTTTTACAAGATATACTACGATGGGGTCAAAAGCAAACCACGTGGGTAAAGTGTACTGTACGTGCACTTGGCAGTAACCTTCTAAAGAAGCCCAGTCAATTTTATCCTTGACCTGCGGAGCCCTTCGCTATCTGAAAAAGTCTCATCTGCAGAATATCATTTCCTGCGGGATCCAGTTCCAACATCACCAAGCTGGAGGATCATATTTGCACAAAAAAAAGTTCATCAGTAATTAATCGGAATCGTGTTGCATGAAATGGATGCTACCGGTCGCGTCACATGAAATGGAAACTTCCACCCAGCGCGACACGTGTAAGACTGGCGTAGATACTTTGGCACGGTCAGGTGAACCCCTTGAATTATGATCGCCTTCCAAATTCGCGCGATGGCGAGTACAGAATTAGCAGAGGCGCATTTAGTATCCAATTTGGCGTCGCCAAAATAGACATTCTGCTAATGACTGTTTATTCTGCAGACTCGCAAAAGTGATGAGATCAGGATATTGCAATGGCTATTACTATATCACTATACCTATAATATACTGAATAAGGTATACTTATGTAAATATGCCCATTGTAGTTATGTAATTTTTGACGAATGCATATTTTCTCAATATATTGTACTGTATACGTAGCCTATATGGCGTATAAATATATCGGCTAGTCAATCAGTCATGGGTGGTTCATTCTTACGTGAAAGTTGGATCACTGTATTATCACCATCATGCCCTCCCCATAATCATGATGTCAAATGTCATCTTATGTAAAAAGTACGCCGATAATGATGATACCGCATTGGCAGTTAAGTAGAGCAGGATGTCTTGGACCACCTGGTTTGAGCAAACCTTTATCAATACCAATTAACCGAGGAAATGTTTTTCGGGTGCATTTTAATCGATGGTTTCTTCCTGAAATCAATACACTTCACCTGCCCCACTTCCTACAAAGTTGCTGTGGCAACTGATGAAGAGTTCGCGTTTTAAAATACTACGCTACGGCCCATACTCTGGACATCAGAGAAAACTTACTCATTGTGCAAATGTCATGGTAACGTATCTAAAATGTTAGAAGTAAACCACAAGTTACGCATCTCTGGATCTGTTCCTTAGGTGGCACGGCCTACACAGTGGGTATTGATCTGTTTTTCTGTAGCGTTCGTTGTCACTCTACACGTACCGTACTGCACGTGAATCGATCTCTTTCACAACCCACCTGCACCACTCACAGTCAGTCATGATTCGTGTAACCCTTATGCAGGCACGAGACATCTGTATACCAAACAAATCGATAATATGCTACTGAATCAACCTTATAGGTAACAACAATGACAGATCCCATGCTAACACACAGTGGCTGCATTACTCAAGAGTCCTGAAAAAAGTGGTGTGTTTGTGACTATAGGCCTAAAAGTTATGAGTCAAATTTTGGGCAGCACATAATTTATTATTATAGCCTACAACCCTCTACACTCTACAGTAACTCTACAGTAACATTCATATTGGACAAGCTACAGTTCATTGTCCCTAATGCATGTGGCAATTGCACAAAAATTCGCAGATGCGTAGTCTGTATTACTTCCAAACAATGACGTTTGTCTTATTCTACATCCTTTTTATATTAAAATGCCATACGAGGTGTCAACGAACGGAGTGTAACGTCCGGTGGGGGTTATACTGTAGAGTATTCGTTTGTACTTCTAAGTTCAACGTCCCTCTCTGCCTATATAAGGGGGCTCTATATTGAAGAATGTGTCCCAATAATATTGCGGAATGCAGTATAGCATGCTGCGCGAGATGCTGCGCTTCTAAAGTTTACCTATATGACTGATTTTATTCTAATGTATTGTTAATATGTTTTCTGATGATAAATAGTCTCATGCTGTGTTTGCATAAGGTGATGCACTGCCCTATAGTGCAAAAGCAATCGCTTGGGTGGTGTATCCATGCAGTACAGATTTAAATAATGAAATTCTAATGAAATTTATTTTGAGGGGTTCGCCTATCAACAGCAAAGAGCTCGTCACACCCATCATTGCCGGGTTCTTTATTTTCATCCTATCTAAGTGTACTCGCGCCCAAACCTCACTTCCAAAGCATCTCTCAAGGTGTCGCTAGTGATAGCAATGCCCACGTGGGTACCAAAAAATAGGCCTACTACACTGTAGTTTATTTACAGACTGTAGCGTGTAGCCTATTGCGAGTACTCTCATCCTCGCACCTCCCCGACCCCTCCCACTGACCCACCCTCATTGCCTCGCCTCCACTTCATCCAACACAAACATAACCTAGATTCAAAGAAGGGACCAGCTATTTTAAAATTAACGACATAGTTTTACCAATTAAAGATCATATTTCGAGAGAAATGATATTCTTGTATTGTAATACACACTTAGACTACTTGTGTCATCCCCAAGTGATATAATCCTTTGAGAATTAAAGTCAAAATACTCTTTGACAGTTTAGCTGTCAAACTGCTAGCCTACTTACATGATTTTATCATAAGACGGTTGAAATGAGAACACTGCTGATACAATTCATTGCCACAGCTCATAAGACTTTAACCAAATCTACTGAGTTTTTGTGCTCGAACTTTTTATGAGCTACTTAGAGTGTATCTCCAGGTCGCTGGTGTTTGATCTCGGGTCATAAAAGGTTGCAAAGGTCCGATCCCATATAAACCCTCAATCATGACAGCGTGTTAAAGATATTGATAAAGCATCCAGCAGAGATGGAAACGCGGCCACGCAGGATTCAAATATCATAAATATTACTGCAGTTTTATATGGCATTTGATTAATTAAGATTTCTTACAATACATCCGCAAGCAGTGGTTGCAATGGTAAGCTTCCAAAGGAACTACTTTTTTATAATAGTGCATGCACTAAGGAATATAATGAAACACTGAACTGTAAGAAACTATGCACTCAAGATTTTTCCATTTGGAAAATCAGTATTAATAACTGATCATCACTATTTTGTTTCACCTGCCCAGTAAGTGTGTAGAAAAGCGAATGCACGCATTAATGCAACTGGTCTTTACATAATTAACTTATATGATTTTGATATGATACTTTTCTGGTTTCTGCGTATCGGAACTAATAAGAAATAAAACTCATGCATTGGTAGGCCATGGGAAACATTATGTAGCACATCGCACATCCGCGACGACAGCTTCATGCAATACTGCCATGCGACCATGCCTGGAATAATATTACTAACATGACAGTCATGCTACCACGTTGTAGATAGGAAACAAACAAGGGTCATTTATACCATTTAAAAAACATCAACACGTATTTGTCATATTTTTCAATTAAAACCTTCTTTTTCCGTCCCAGACCTAGAATTTCACGGAAAAAACATGACCGCAGTAAAATCGCCCCAAAGTCGACCTTGAGCTCATTCAGGACCTTCCCTTATGTGGCCTCCAGAGCAGAAGCATAAACAGTGGCAGGGTCTGGTGGAAATAAACGAACGAAGAGGACGCCGCGCCGCATGCCCGCAGCGAGCGGCAAAAACAAGAACAAAAGCGAAAAAAAACAACAACATCAACAAGACTTGAAAAATGGCGAGTAAGCACTTCCCTATGGCACTTCCGTCACATGGGAATTACCCGACACATGGAGATCATGGACCCATTATTTAGTTCCACGAATCTATTCATAGTATCATATATCTGAATGTATCTAACACACAATAGGAAATATAATATTGTGTAACTACAATTCGGAGAATTATGCCGACCTTGCTGTTTCAGAAGCGGATGTAACATGACTCTCACCGACAAGTTCAGACATACGTGCGCGGGACACTTTTTCGAGCCAGTCGTTACGTAATGCTCAAGACGTGTCTTATTACTAGTTGGAGCGAGTGGGAAGTAATCACCATCGATTTTCAGTAACTGCTTCGAAAAGAGGGGGCAAAACTCGAATTGTTCCATTTTTATTCGACGAAATTTTATCAATGCAATAATTCACATCTGTCTTTTCTTGTGCTTTATCAAATGAGAATGATTAGATTAAATAAAAAACCTACAAGACACATTGCGGATTATGTGGTCAGATTATCAACTTTCCGTTTCAAAGTTAGAGATTGTGGTTGGGAGGGGAGTTTCCTTCCTCCCTGACCTCCCCCCAGTCATTATAATTCTTCCATGTCAAATTGCGCGGGAAAACACCAACCATCGCTATCTCGCTTGCAAGCTGTGCAATTGTTACATCATGCCATATCACATAACTGATGCCGGCATGTCGCTGTGTGAGTGTGTGTGTGTGTGAAGCCGGAAAAAGTTATGTGGTTATGTATCAGGAAAAAAAGTTTAGTCTACGAGTTCCTAATTATTTTGACGACAATTCCAGGCAAATATATCAATAAAATCAGTTATGATTCAATGAGAGAATATATCACACATCAGATGCAAAAGTAATATTCACTGATGGTGAGTTAATGAGAAGGAAGATATTAAGTAGGTTTCTGAGAAAGGAAGAGGTGCATGAACTGTATGAGGTGAAATATACAGGAAACGCATTCCTGATACTTCCGCCATTGAATGGGACAAGGCGCTGCACTTCACATACAATACGTAACGATAACATAAGTGAGTATGCTGATAATGCGGAGTAAACAACATTCCTCATTCACAACTCGTGTGAATCCCGTCGAGAACCCTGCCATAAAGCTTTTCAGATTTTATTATGCTATATTAGACCACGGAAAATATTTTAGACATTGTCAGTGAGAATACAAAACCTTTCTACTGATCACAGCTATGTATAGTACTGTGAATCTTAACCAGGAATCTCTCTGAGTGACCTATTCCAAATTTGTGACATTGCCTTAGCTAGGGCACGTTGTTGATGATGATGATAATTACATGAGTGTCATTCTGTGAGCCATTGTCTGTTTGTTTGCAAATAATCCAAACCAAACATTACGGATTTTAAAAATAAAAAAGCGTCCATAAAATGTGTGCAAATGTGCGTGTGGAGTCATACTCGCTCAAATATTCATTATCATACAGCTTCAGTTTTATAGCGTGAGTTATAATCTACCCCAGAGTAAGTTTGCCCTTATCTTTTACAAGTTCCCCTGAACTCCAATATTACTGCCGTCAGATATATCGTTACGCGAGGAACTGGGACAAGGTGGCGACCTTAGCATAGAACGTACAATATCATCCGATATTCATTGATTTATTGCGTGTTCGAGTCATGGACTGCCTTTCTACAGACTATCTATAGTACCTCGCTGAAAATAAGGCATGTTCATTGTCTCCTTATGTATACAAGTTAAACGAGTGATGATGTCATAATGAAACAGTTCAAGACGCTTAAGTTGAAGGAAGGAGATAACAATGCGACTTAATAGTTCATAATAAACTACAGACCTGTAACTTTATTAACGGAATATAAAAATAAACTCCTTCCTGAAACCGATGAGGCGATGACCAACTATAGGCTACACACTCTATGATCTGCAGTAATATAAGCAAGACGCAAGAGTATCAGATGGTGGCCTGCTATAATTTACTCCAAACTGGTAGGAAGATGTAATGTGAATAATTACGTTGTCAACAGCTCTCGAGTTGCCAATCACATATTCGAAGAGCGCACATAAGTGAAAGTGAACCATACTAAGACAAGTTTTCGCTAAGTTATAAGAATCGGCTGCCCTTGATATTATTCACGAGGTCAATCCCCAGAAAATCTAGTCTTATTGGTCTTGTTCTCTATATATTTCACACATATAAACATACTTGAACATGTCGGAACACCTTGAAAACCATTTGCAGGTGAAGTGCCACATAGCCTACTGTACATAATTATCAATAATGTGACCTTACGATCAGGTGCCAAGAAAACTTGAATTCGAATGCTGGGTAGCCTTATTCTGTGCTTCCAACTTCGTAAAGTCTACATTCCAGATATTCCCAACGCGGCAAAAATTTATAAAGGAAGTAACTGGATACCAGGATGTATCCCAGAGTCTTCACTCTGCGCTACTGTTAACTGCCTCCCGAACCTGTGAGTATGTGTAGATACGCAGGACAAGGTCACTTCAAGAAGAATCTAGGGATGCCTGTATAGTCTGATTTTCTCGGCGACCTCCAGGACTTGAATTCCTTTACTTTTGCTTAGAAAAGCGGCGAGGAGCCAAAACCAGCAATTCCCGTCTCAGTTATACAATATTCCTAAAAAAAGGAAATGTCACTGTTACTGTCAGTTAGGTAATACATGTAACAATTTGCAATAAATTTTACCGGTATGCTTACTCTATGTATAGATTCGCATGATTCTAAGAGGCTTGCAACACTATAATCAGTGGTTTAGTAGTTAGTGCTAGTGTGCTACAACCTTCCATATATCTGAGGTCCCGTGTTCGATCCCCAGATCGGACAGATGATACTCATGTGAAAAGTCAGTGGTCTCTAGGTGTTCGCCCGGATTTTCTCGGGGTTATCTCACTTCCTCCCACAATCAAAAAATCCATCAACAATGCACCAATGCTGAATACGGTCGGGAATTTAAAGAGAAGATCCTTCGAGGTCACAGGCTATCATGTTTCATGTGGTAACCTGTTATTAGCGTTATACTATAATCAGCGGTGTGAAAATGCGTAAAACTTTTTATCGGCTTAAGACCATAAAAACATGTCATAATTATATGGCTTGATACAGACGCCTATGTAACAGTAAAAGACATGTTTTTCACATCTTAACACATCTAAAACTGCCAATTTTGCAGCAGTTGGTGTGCATAATAATGACACGGAGTAATTATTGCTAGATTTCTTCCACTCTACGCCTAAAGACCATCATAGGATCCAGTGTTCTCAGATTCCGATTGTATCCGACCTCTTTCTGTTCCTTACCGCTGAACCTCGCCACTGTGGTGCAACTGCAACCCGCCATAAATATACAATAAGCGTCTGTATACAGGTGTGCTTATCACATGTAGGTTGTCAGGTCAGTGACTTACATCCTGCGCCAAAACTACGCAGTTGGCGGTACGGAAGAGTAGAATCCCTATGATGTGCGTCCTTGGAAACACCACGTCAATCGATAGCCTTTCTGCGATTTTGCGTACGTGACTACGTCCTGCAGATCTTGTGCGACCCTGCGTGGAGTGTTACAATAAGGGGCCAAAAAGACCACGCTCCGAGCTATAGGGGGTCTGTTGACAAAATATTACGCCACCGATGCCACGATGTAAACTGAAAGGTCGCTGTCTTTTTAAGATGCAAAATGTTGACGGGCTGATAGTGATAAGCGACAGGTGAGTCTGAATAAAAACTTATCAGACGAGAAAGTCAATGAGATGTTATATAACCACCCAATGTTGAATTGGGTGATGGGGGAAAGTTGACCCACCCAATGAATGAAAATGCAAGAAGGCCAATCCTCCAAGGCTAGACTGTTGCTCGCAGAGAAGGTCAACAGACCTATAAACAAAAAAAAGGGTCGACCGCAACGGGAGAAATTATCAATCAGCAATCGAAAAGGGGACGTGTGACGTTTGTGGCGACCACTATACCTTTCACCAATAAGAAGTAGGTCGTCATATTGAGTTTGATTGATTGCTGGTTGGATTTTCTCAATTGGCGACATTGGCCGGAGGACTGATGGTCAATGTGAGTAATTCAGTTAGTTGCTGCGACAATTCTGCGTCTTATTATGACCTCTGATCTGCGCAAAAAATCACGAGGGGAATGAACCACTGAAATGATGTCGCATTTTTTTGCTTCCCTTTGTCGCCGTCGAATTCAAAGGTCTTGTCTATTTTGATATTACCCTACGGTGTTCTATCTAGATGTGCATTAATTATTGGAATTCTATTGGAAGTTACCGAAAGCGTGACGTGCTCTATGTTTTTCATTTTTTTCAGAGCATATAGCAAGTTGGAGTGCGTGTGAACTCGTTGATACACCTAGCAAGTGATATTGCACGTACTGCAAGCGTCCTGCATATGAATATAGGAACCTGATGAAACATTTGGACGCATATGCAAGCCACACCCCCACATCTGCAGAACGACCTTTTCCATATATTTTCCGCGCTTATGATTGATGGCTGCATGATGAAAGAAGATATTCTGCGAACTTCAGAATGGTGAATATGATATACCGGATTCGGTCTCGATACTCAATCTTGCATTAAGAGAAAGTTCCCATTAATTATTAATTATCATCACTCCTTCTCAATAATTAGATTCATATATGACATAATTTTTAGGTATACTTTTAATATTCACCACATTTATTCGACTTTGAGCAGACAAAAACATTACCGTAGTTTCTGTATGCTGGTCAGTGACTTACGTGTATAACAAGAACTACAAATGCATTGCGTAACTATCAAGCTGCGGATGTCTTGTACCACGTTTGGCATTAATGCGGAATAAATAAGTTGCGACCCACATCCCCCTGATATTGAATCTTTCAGCATTAACTCGTAGGCAAGGGCACCTTGTGAAACACTCACCTCCTCCATTCTGCTGACATAAGTAGGGAAATCTCCAGATGTTTCCTAATCCCACCGAGTATCCGATGACACTTAGGAAGAATTGTATCTTGTTGTCCCAAGCAGCTCTTTCCGGCTTGTCCTCCTCATCCTCGACAATGGTGACTGTACCATTGTGGTGCTCGTTGAGTGGGTTCAATTCGGGACTGTGCAAGTCTCCGTTTCCTTCCTGCTCATCTCCGGAACCAGTGTCTTTGTTCCTGCTGGGCATGATTTCTTCTTATTCTGTCCGTTCTTGATTCCTTTCTTTTTACACCTGGAACACAAAGTAGTTTCATCTAATGCTGGACGACACCCTAACATTTATTCTGTACGTTATGAAATATTGCCATGTAAAATATTTATATCATGCAAATTATTTACTTACTTGTGCATATTTACCTAAGTAAAACTTTCATCACATATTCTACAGGACGTTAACTGATTACAAGTCTACCGGATGGCACTGGCATATTGCGTCGTAGAAAATGTCATGAAAGATTTATACACTCGGATTAAGTTATTTTATTAAAATGAAGAAGATTTTGGGCGCAGTGAGCCTGCGCAAGACATCCATTAAGATGTGGACTACTTGGCACGAGTTCCGCATAGCTGTTACTACACACCATTTTTGCTCCAAAAATAGCACTTCTAAATGGTGCTGCTCCAGTATGTTACAAAAACCACACTGAAACGCCTTCCAACTTTTCTAAAAAGCTTGCTTGGGTTCGCTAATCCCGCCCAACAGGGTCAATTTTGTTCGACGCCTAGACGGGGCATGTCACGGTACTACCTACAACGGCGGAAGTAGGAATTATAGTTATCGCATTGTTGTTTCCTTTTTCCTCTGATTGGTTTCATTCACTTTCGGCCAGATGCGACGCAAAATTGGAAACCCGTTTAAAATATGCACGTAACTAACTTCAAGAGTAAAGGGAGCTGAACTTGACCATTCTATATATGCTCTACAGGTTACTGCACGATAATGGTCATCAACTATACTGTCTATCTCCTTGTTATCTCATCTGCAGCCTCTTTTTGCATATGAGCAGCATCGAGCGGTTCCGAGTCTAACTGGTGTTTTGGGTGTGTCCCGATGTCCGTGACATAGCTTCTAGAGAAACATTGGCCACACGCAGTTGTAGTGTCATGCTTTACAGCCTCAAATGAATCTACCCGTGCAGAATATTATGACGAACGCAAAATCTAAGGCGAGCTTGTCCTTGAAAAGCTGTGCAAAGTCCACATCGTCTCACACCACAAAAGTATAATGCATAAAAAACTACTAATTCGTGTCCTTCGTCCGGTTATATAATTTAAATCGATATCGAATGTTTCTGATTACAAAGTAGCGTATAAAATCTCATAATCATTTCTGAATAATAAAATATGGTGGATTTGCATGATAGTATCACTGTGTTTCACTCACTTACGATGTCCAGTGCGTAGCTCTACGTTATCAACTTATTTCAAGCACCGCGGACATTTAACAGTAACACTAGAGATAATAACTCAAAATTTTCAAATGCCAACGAAACTGTTTTCGCCCGCAGGAATTTAGGATATTATAACACTACTGCACATGGATGGATGTCTTAAATGAATGTCGCGCCATAATATTTCCGAAATGCAAATTCCATATTTTTCATAGTTGTCTCTTGCGTCCCTGATAGCTCGAAAGCATAACTGGAGCTAAAAGCCCTACCCTGCACCTGAATAATATAGTGGTTACCTACCCTGGAAACAGTCTGTCACAAAGTCTGTCAAGAAATATGCTTTCTAAGATTAAAGCCTTCATACCGGACTGCATCTTTGGACTTCCTTTATTATATATAACCTAATCAAACTACACGACATCAATGTTAATAGATTCGCAAATTAACGCCACACTGACAGCACCTGCAAAACAAGTCCGTTTTTCACACCGGTATGTAGCCATAAAATATCAGCTCAAAAGTAATAGTTGCGTTTATTCCACTAGTTGTGGCCAAACCGGCCCTACCAAACTTCATTACCATGTTCAAAAGACCGCCCCCCCGACCTATACCGAACCCCCTGGAAACAAACAAGTGAAGTCAAACATTATTTACCTCCAGCAGTAAGGCGGGAATATGCCACGTGTATGTTCCACGTACGCACAACAGATGTCACGATAACTTTAAAAACACCCGCACAACACAACACGTTTTTTAGGTACTCAGGTCACAGTCTGGACGAACTTTGTTTCAGTATAGGAAAGAGAGGGATGGGATGAGTGGAAGGACGTATTTTTGGCTAAGTGTCAACAAGTGAGAAAAAGAAACGGAAAAAAATTAGATAAATATAGAGGGAAGAACTGTGCCCGCGCTCGCGGTTGGGTGTACACTGGTATGGTGTAGACTCTGTTTCTCTCTCCCTCTGCCACCTCACAGAACCCCACCCACTCCGAAGTGTATGCGCGGGTTTCACTTTATTGGCTACGTACAGATCGCAAGCTTTGCTGCCCAATCCGGTGCTCACCAGAGGTTGATTTGGAATTTGCCGCCAATTTTTTTGAAGGCCGTTGGAGGTCGCCTCGATCGGATTAAACATGGCAGCCAGCCAGGTCCCATTTGACCATTTGACTATTGCGTGTGTGGGAGAACTGACCTAAGGGGAGTTTCTGACAAATGAGTCATTTATAGTCGGGTCGACTGCATGAATCAGGGCTGTTGTGAAATTATTGATGGTCGATCGATGCCTACGATACACTTGATTCACTGAGTGATGCCGTGGCCGTATTTGCAAGTGTGGTGGTCGGCTCGCACGCAAAAACGGGGAAGGCTTGCATAATGTGATAAATTTACTATTGCATTTTATTTTGCAAGCTGCGTTCTGGCATATAAAAGCGGCTACTTAGCTTCATAACTTATGCCCTGCGCCAGAAGTGAAACCACATGACTTAGGATAGTGACGCCACTGCACAGTGAAGGAAATATGCGCAGTTCTAAAAATCACCCTTTTGTTATGCATTGATATTGAGCGGATTTCCATGCAGAGAATAATATTGTAAAACTGTCGATTTTATTGCGTTGGAAATGCTAAACTTGTCAAACTCTTTGAAAATTTAATGTATTCAATTCGCAATTTTATAAACTATGCTGCCAGAAAATGCAACAACTGAAATGGGGGAGTAAAGTGCAGCACACACTTGTCAAGCAAAGAAACTGTAACCTTGGAATAAACCATTCACTGCACTGTACAGTTCAAAGCACTAATTTTCTCCTAAGAAATACTGCACATCTTGGATTGTTGTTCTGTTCTGTACTGTACTACTATAGTAGATTATTTCAAATAAACAAACAAAACAAAAAATCCAACACTGCCCCTGCCTTTTATTCCTCCGGTAAGACAGGAGAAGAGTTTGTGCTGCATACTCGGTCAGGATAAAACCGTTTCTTTCAAGGAAATGATACCGCTTCGTCAGCGACTAGTATTCAAACGACACTTTATTGGTGACCTCATTACGATGAAGGCGGTGTCATATATACCCCCAGTCACACGTTTCTACCGTATACATCGCTTTAAAATTCGGAATCAAAACAGCGCATATTGGACATTACCCAATCAATGGTGAGTTTCGTATAACCACATTACGCTGAAGTGAATCGTGGTGTTTACACTGCAGGCATAATATGGGGCCTTAACAATTCTGTTTAGGTTGCGACAGAAGTCGGCTGGAATTAGTAGGTGAAAATCTTGCATACCCTAAATCAAGTTCACACCCTGGATGACGGACTTGTCGGCCTTCATAAAGCATCATAATTATGATTGGCTCTTACATAGGTGTTACTGCATAATTAGTTCTAACAAAAGTGTAGTGTACTTACCGGAGTGCTTGGGTCAAAAATGCCTGTCATTTGACTGGCTGATTGGTAGTGCAGGAACAGAAACCTCTGACCCCGTTGATCTGAAAGGCAGAATCTACCTGAATAATGCTCCAAAACGCGCGCCACATGACCGTCACATCCGTCCCTGTCCGACAGATGGCGTGTGCCAGCAGATCCATAAAAGCAGGGATTACGATTATACGATACCGTATAAGCCCGCCCCATCATGGCGGACCCGGAGGAGGAGGAAACATCAGGAGGGGACACCCGAGTCATGAAGGCGCCCGTTGCTGCCGCACATGCACCGGGAACAGAGGCAGCAGCAGGGAAGGAGGAGGAGATGCCTCCCTCCGAGAAGGAAGGGGAGGTGATGCTCCAGCGGCATCGGAAGGAGAAGAAGGAGCTGCAGGGTGAGAATGGCCCACTCCCTCTTGGTGGAACTGCAGCTCATGATGGCATGGGATAGTGTAGAGTTGTAAGCAGGTGGTGTCTGGCATGGTGCAGGTGGAAGTTTGGGATTGTTGCCATCTTAGAAGTTTAACCGATCACGTGATTTAAAACTGTGCGTCTCACATTGTTTCTACTTTCCGTTCTTTTGCAAGTCACCTAACTTTCAGTATAAAGACCAGCTTCCTTTTCAGGGCGGATTCAAGCATTGAAGAAAGGTGCATCAAAGGGAGATAAGAAGAAGAAGCGAGAAGTTGCAGAGGAGATTTGCCGATTAGAGTGGGAGCTTGGTCAGAAGCACCAGAAAGAGAGAGATGAGCTATGCACCGCTGTTAAAGACTGCACACTGCATGACAAACTGCCAAAGGATTTGCCTGCAGTTCCAAATGGAGTTGATACAAAGACGAAAATACAACGCAAGAGGGAGAAGAGGGCACAGAAGGGGCAGGAACGGAAGGAGCACATGCTACAGGCAGAGCTGGAAGCAGAGGCTGATGCAGAAAAGTCTACCAGAACTCTGGAAGCCCGGAAGATACATGAGTTGCTGAAATCGAGAGGATTGGCAACTCATGAAATACAGTCTGATGGAAACTGGTATGATTTCCAATCTTGTCTCATAAACGCCAAATGAGCAAGATATTTATTATTTAAAATCTTGTTAGGACTTGTACATCCAGGAATTCAAAAGAAATTTACACCTAATCACCTGGAATTTAATCACTGCCAGGCAGTGTTGTTATTTGTTTACCATCAACCATGCAATCCACCAGTACCGGTATGCCAAATTGTATTAAGGGGACCAAATGGTAACAATGAAATGCAGGCCATCAAACATTACAGATATTGATGCCTTCTAGGCATTGCTTGTAATTGTGGGAGTACGTGGGACTGAAAATTGCCAGACAGTAGATTATTGTGCCTATCTGAGGAGACCTACTTCATCCTTACATATAGAGCACCTACATAGCAAGAACCTTACTGTAGGCTTTTTGAGAAGAAGGGCCTAGGGCTGGCCTTAGCTAGGTGCTTCATCATAAGGTGGATCATCGAGGTGGATCTTATGGAGCACATTCTGTGCTGCAATGATGAGTGGGAGGGAATGAAACAGTGAGTTTGGGGAGATGGAAGGAAGGCAGGAGGAAAAGATAGCAGTTGACGTCAATGACGACTGTCGGATTGGGAAGAAGGCTGGATGTAGTATTATGTAAGGTTTGCTGAACTGATCTCAGCTGCATGACCATCTCACCTGCACTACACAGAAATAGTCCAGGTGCTAAGGGACAAATTTGGCCCAAACTTTTCATTTTGTGACAAAAGTATGAAACTTGGTACACTTGTTGGACTCTTCTGATCATATCTGGACGTGGGGCCACGATGACCCACCTCGATGGAGGGCACTCTCGCGGGGTTGGCATATCTAACAGAATATGCAACATGCGTTTATGTTTGAATAGGGAACTTGCATTTGGTGACAAAAACATGAAACTCGGTACAATAATTGTTCTTTGAACACTTCCGAACATATCTGGACGTGGGGCCACAATGACCCACCCCAATGGAGGGCACTATCACTATGTTGCACTGTGTTGCACTATGTTGCACATTCTCTTAGATATCTAAGACCCGGACTAAAAGTAGCTGGATGTACAGCAACTGAACAAGTGTGCAAAATGTAGCATTAAACAGGGTTACTTTGAGGCAGGCATCTTCCTTTTTTGTCCAAGATGTTTGCTTGCAGGTTCTGCATGCCTCAATCCCACATATGTGGGTCCGCGATAAACTCTGCGAAAGAAAACTCGGCGAATGACCATTCGGCGACTACCATTCGGCGAAAATGAAATTCGCCGAACGTATTTTTCGGCGACAGGCGCATTCACCGAAAACTGTTTTCGGCGAAATTACAATTGGGCGAGCACACTTTTCGGCGACAGGACAATTCGCCGACTCTTCGGTTAATGGAAACAGCGAGTAATTTATTACCGCTAGTCGACTATGTCTGTCCAATGGGGAAGTATAGTCAGCCCTGTTGATATCTCCCTAATCACCTGACTTCCACGAAGCGTTGTGTATAATTATGCTTTGGTCATTATTTCCCTGACGCACAGACAGGAATGTTGCAAAGTGAGAGAGGCAGACCAAAGCTGGTGGAGTGTGGTTTTGTGTATGTGAAGGATAAGTCTCACGGAGATAAGGTGAGTGTTTAATTGCCGAGACCTACCAACGAAAACATCCTTGTATATTTGAAGAATGTGACTTATAACATCTCTTATTAGACGAATTATTATGTATCATTCCATATATGAAGAATGCTGTGACTCATAATATCTCTTATGAAGATGAATTTATACGTAATGTTTTATCAGAATAATACAGTACCTGCTACATTCTATCCGATCCATCGCTCCATTCTCTTCTGTGTCTATTTCTATCTCATCGAAAAGCTTTTTCAGCGAATTGTCCTGTCACCGAAAAGTGTGCTCGCCCAATTGTAATTTCGCCGAAACCCGTTTTCGGTGAATGCTCCTGTCGCCGAAAAATACGTTCGGCGAATTTCATTTTCGCCGAATGGTAGTCGCCGAGTTTTCTTTCGCCGAGTTTATCGGGAACCCACATATGTGTGATGGCAGATATCACCTGACTAAAGCGGCGTTTACATGTGAGCGATTTGGCAAGCAAAGTCATCGCCTAGTGACATGACCAATATTGTTTGAGGTGAAAATAACAATTGATTTTCGCCTCTAACAATACTGGTTACTTGGGTTACTCAGCGATGATATCGCGCTATCAAATCGCTCACATGTAAAGACACCTTGAGGCTTGCTTGTGGAAAGCAGAAGCACTTATCATTTTATGTGCAACACTGCTTTAAAAGTAAGGGGCACTAGGTACAGATTAAATTCACATCAAGTAACTGGTCCACCAATCTAACATCTCAGGAGGTCCCTATGTTAAGTCGGAATGTCTTGCTCCTGATCTGAACAAGTACACCATGTTCACCTTCTTTTTAGTTATTACACTGTAGCTTGTGTAAATCCATATGTACACAAACCTTATTGTAATGTATGTTCAAATAGTGCAACATCTTGTTATCAGCTTATAACCATTATAACAGTGGTTTCCAACCTTTTACCAACTGCGACCACCTAAACATGTTTCCATAAATGTACCACCTCCCCCCCCTTCCACCCCTCCCACGGCCCCTTCTACAACTGACCCCTTTCCAGAAAACATACACTCTGTATGACCACAAAAATGGTTCAATTGACACAGAAAATTGCGAAAAAAAAAGTAGAACCGATGCTTGCGACCCCCCATGAATTTGCCCGCGACCCCCCATGAATTTGCCCACAACCCCGCTGGGGGTTGTGACCCCCTGGTTGGAAACCACTGAATTATAATAACTGCTCTCTTATCATCCTCAGTATGTATGCTGCTGTGGAGCATCAGTTGAGCCAACAAGGGGATATGATCTCATTTCGTTCATTACGGCAGAAGACAGCAGATTACCTGCAGTCACATCCAGATGAATTTATACCATTTATGTGCAGCCCAGCAACTGATGGACCCATGACGGAGATTGAATTTGCCGAATATTGTGACACCATTGCTTCAACTGAGGCATGGGGAGGACATTTAGAGGTAATTCTCTCTGGATTACATTTTTCATGCATGTGACAACCCTGTATGGGACCTGCAGTTGAAGATCTTATGCATGCTTTTCCTTTAGATATTACATATCCACAACTAGTTCATTGAGACCTGGTTACATTTTTTGCAGTATCCACTACATGAAAAATGCCACAATGCATGTGCAGCTCATAGTTCTACTGTCAGTCAAGCTTATGATTGAGGGAAAAGAGAAAATAGTAATAGGCAACTATTTTGAATGTTGCATATTATTCCTAAGCTTCTCCACCCATTCTTCATTCACCAAAGTTTCCAATCCCTTTATGAATATACAGTTGACTCCAGTTATAACAGCTTTGGCTATAACAGATTCTCAGTTAAATATCATACTCGAAAGGCTGGTCTCACCATACTTCCGTATATGGACTGTACATTTGGCTATAGCAGACCTTAGTTATAGTAGACTGTCCCTTGAAGTCTGTTATTTCCAGAGTCGACTGAAGTAGGTTTTATTAGTGCAGTGGTCCAGAACCTGAGCCTGTCTGCAAGTGCTATGGATTAAATTGCTAGGAGTTAACATTGACTTTATTATGTAACCATTTTAAATTACAGTGGACAAAGGAATAATGCTGTTATTATTTTTTAGTTGCAGGCACTCTCTCAGGTCTTGTGCAGACCAATTGAAGTGGTACAGGCAGAAGGACCATCAATCAAAATAGGTGATCAGCAGAAAGGACTCCCCATTCTTTTAACCTACCATCGACATGCTTTCAGCCTGGGAGAGCATTACAATTCTGTTGAGCCTGCTACTGAAACTGTCGAACAGCTAATACAACTTTGACCATCTGTGATACAAGCAAATAAAGGGTCTAAAAATTGACTGGATCAAGCTCTCTGTCAAGCTTCAGAACCACCTTCAGGGTCTCTGTGTCCTGGTCCCATTTGGCATTGCCTTCTTCAGGATGGATTTCATGGGGGAGAGGTAGACCAAGGAAGTAGGTTGGGGAACGCAGCTCCAGCCTGGTCTTGGTTAGGTTCAGGTCCAGTTCAGACAAGGTGGCATTTGGGAGTTTGATCGTCACCACAAGGTGTTCACAGCTACTTGTGCTTGCCGTTTTCATGCCCAGCTGAAAGATTGGAATAGGAAATTAGGCTTCTTTTACATTGGAGCATGTGGCATGACGACATAAATGTGACTTCAATTACAGTTTGTTGTTGCAGAGGTTTTCTTTCAAGTGAGAAAGAATATACTAGCACTATCACAGACTTACCCCTAGAAACATAGTTTCTGGATCTACATCCTGGCTGTATATCATCTTGTATTCAGGGACAGTCCTGGGGTCTAATGTGTCCACCAAATGTTCTTCCAGCTTTACTTCACCCTCCCTCCATATAGTTTTGCCAGTTTCATCTTTGCCAGGTTCTTTGCTCTGACTTGATTTTGGCTTAGGGGCATAAATGTCACCTGGGCCTGGAAGTGGATAAGACATTTTTTTCTTCTTCACTATTCAGCATACCTGCCAATATGTGATGAAATTATCACATATAATTAATCAGGCTTGCAGCAACATAAAGTGAGAATCATGAGCAAGTACCCCTTCTTGCTATGCCCCCTGACGGGGGATAATAAACGGTTTTTATTAGCTCCGGCCCATTGCATATTTTGTTGTTGATTGCTACATGTTGCTTGTCTGTTTTGCAGTTTTTGCTGAAAGTCTTGAATGCAATAATAATAATCCATGCAGTGAAATGCTTAATTCAAGTGCATACCAGAAAGAGACTGAAAATGGCTGAATATTTCGAGTTTTTTTGAGGGTTCATGACTATACAGGCACATTGTGCAGAAACATGGGTAAGGGTGCAGTTTAGAGCCGCAAAAGTCTTCCAGGTTTCTATATATTTTCTGAATCGACTCGATGAGATGAGTCGAATGACACTATTCCTAGTGTGCGGAAATGCTTGGTGCAAGAGTAATTGAATTTTGAAATTGCAAGTAATAACAATGAATAAATGAAAATAAACAAGTGTTCCTTTGTTGAAACAGTTTACTCCCATTGTTGAGTGAACGAATATCCATGGTAATTTTAAACGTAGTTTGGGGGTTGTGTGTTCGCAGAAATACTGTCCGCCTTGTGGTGGCGTAGATGTGGGTGTTGCAGGGGTGTTGCGGATGTGGATGTGGCAAAGGCACAATAACGTTCGTTGGCCTGCGGCGCCACAAGACGGACAGTAAATGTTGCGGATGCAGAAACCCACAATAAGCGCCCAGCTCCGCTATCGCTCCGCAAAAACTAAAAATATCACGCACAGGCGACGTACCGTGCCTGGCAGGGCCACAAGACGGACAGTACTGGTGCGGTCACACCAACGCCTCACAGATATAACACCAACACAATCAGAGTGGGGCATGCCTTGAGTAAAACCTTAGGATTCATTTTGTTGGCGGGCAAGAGGCCTTGATCAGTGGCCCTGGAGATACCAAGCAACCTCCC
The DNA here is from genome assembly GCA_000934665.2 of Catajapyx aquilonaris. Taxonomy (NCBI): domain Eukaryota; kingdom Metazoa; phylum Arthropoda; class Diplura; order Dicellurata; family Japygidae; genus Catajapyx; species Catajapyx aquilonaris. The sequence goes on from JYFJ02002301.1 coordinate 53,662, forward strand.
TCATTACTTCCAGGAAGGCTTGCCCAATTATTCCTGATAAGCACCGATGCAATGCCTCGGCCATGGACGCTCCTGAATGATGTTAAATTAAACTCCTACACTCTCGTTCTATGTCCAACGAACCAAGAACAACCGTTTATTTACATCATTCAGCATCCCTCACAGCACGTTTCCACGGAGAATCACCTGACGCAACAATGGGAGTGAACAGTCTCAACAAATGAACACTTGTTTACTTTCATTTTATTCATTGTTATTACATGCAATTTCAAAATTCAATTACTCTTGAACCACACATTTCCGCACACTAGGAATAGTGTCATTCGACTCAGCTCATCTCGTAGATTCAGAAAATGTATAAAAACCTGCAAGATTTTTGCGGCTCTAAACTGCACCCAAGCCGAAACATGCTTCATAATATTTGCAAACCTTTCATGATTTGCTAATCTGCAACATTACGAGCCTATTATTTCACTAATGTTCCAAATGACAACCCTACACAAATTGATACTTCTGTTCACATGGATGTAACATTATGATGTAGATTTGTCAGAATCATTATGGAACATCATCTGGAGTTTCTTGTGGTTGTGAGAAACAATTATTCCACATTATATGCTCGAAATGGTATGAATACTGTATATGGTTATTATAATATTGATTATGTGATATACTCACCCATGGCTTGAACTTTATTTTCCCTCTGCGATATCTGTTCTTCAATCTCGGCATCGTTGCTGCCAGGATTGATCAATTCTGCCAAGAGGCTGATGTTAAAGCCTCCAGATTCCATCCTGATCAATCAGCTGATGCAGCAGGACTAAAATATGAAATTCTAGTCCTCGGGGCTCCTGCTTGCCACCAAATGCGTTTGTTGAAGTCTCAAAAGTGTCCTTAGCAACCTTTGATTGTTGGATCAATATTTACAGTGGGTGGACCAATTGGGATCTCTCGGAAAAGAAATATAGGACATTTTGTTGCATAGTATGGTATTCTACAGAATTTGTGGCAGTCAGAGAAGACAGTACCGTATATTAAAATTACAGTAGGTTGTTTTTTATTGGGGATAAGAAACAATAATTCATAAGGTACCTTATATGAAAGAGGAATGACTTTTAGATATGCTTCATATTATACTATTGTCTCCTCTTTTTTGTTGATTTTGTTACAGCAGCTAACAGGCAGGGCTCTCTGGATGAGATTTATTCTTGTTGAAATGTATAGCCTCCATTTCAGGCAATCCTGGCCACTGTTATTAGGCCTAACTGTACAAAAGTTCAAACCGGTACCAGTAAAGAAATGCAATAAACTGTCACATAGAATGCCATGAAATCCGCCCTACCTCTGGTTATTTTTAGGACTGTCTAGAATTATTTTCCGAAATGGGAATAAGAGAACTCGAAGCCGCACTGTTCTCCTTTATCTTCAAATATCCCACTAACAACTAATGTAAGTCGTTTTTCTTGCCATCAACCCGAATGCACATCAGCATCTTACATAACTCGAAGTGTTTGATGTGTCCAATGACATAACATCGGATAATAAAGTTCAATTTAACGAAGCACGGAACTAACTTGTTAAAACTATGCGCAGAGAAGTGAGCTGATGAGAGCAAGGTGGATAGCGGTGGATAGAGAACGGGCATGTGAATGCGACCAAGATGGCTACCCGCAGGAGCAGAATAGCAGATAGTGATTGCAGTTGGGTCAACGCGGTCAAAAGTCGGATTTACCTCGCATAAGTATATGGGATCTGCATCAAAGGTAGGAACTGTCGGTAGATGTAAAGCTTGGGTAGAGTGCTCATAGGACAGGTTTTAAATGGCTATTTTCTTCCCATTCTAGATTTCTAGGCAAGTACACGTGGAAGGCATTGAGTGACCAGTGATTAGCAGCAAGCTTGACGGACACTGGCATTTCAGGGTGGGGTGCCCTTCACGAGCATGGTGCCACCCAATACACTGCCTACTGTGAGTGATGATGAGGCTGGCTTGTACAACACACAGTCACGCTGTGACATGCATGTGCAGCGCTTGCCCTCATTGACCTTAACTATATACACGTACTTATACAGGATGATTCACTAGATAATTAACCCAGGTAAATGTGTGTAGTTTTTCAAGTAACAGATAAATTTCACATCAAATCTTACATTCAACATTACCATTGCTGGGAGGTGTTGCGTCACATGGTTCATGAGTAATGAAATGTGCATGGCTGTCTGGTGCCTATCAATCTTGTCAATTGATGCACTGTGCCTTTCTCAGGCAGTAGTGCTGTACTCTTTCTCCTTGAAAGCAGTATGACTTACACAGTTTCTGAGCGTGTTTCTTGTGGAAACATATTGGGTGACAAAATCATTTAAAATCTGCCAATGTGAGTTTGTTGTGCAATTTGGTGGCGGGTCCCCTAGCAAGCAGTACATTTGGAAATTAGTGAAGAAATTTCAAGCAACAGTTAGCATCCTAAACCAGTATGCAGGAGGACGCCCTCCATTGTCAGAAAAAATAGTTGAGAGGTGCAGCAACTGCTACTGAACTCGCCGCAGATGTCATTGTGCAGATTATCACAAGAGACTGGATATTCCTATTCAACCTGTCAACGGGTGGCTAAGAAAGGTCGTTTTTCGTCTATGACTGTCTGACGGTTGCACATACAGGAATTGTGAGGGGTTTGTGAACAGTAAAAGATGAAGCCTTGCACTTTGGCAGACCTGGAGAGGAACATCAAAACTGCTATTTCCACCATTGATGAAGCGACACTATGCAGGACATTTGACAGTTTGGAATGGCATGTTAGACTGTTTCTGGATGGCGGCAGCAGCCACTTTCAGCACCTATTGCATTGAATGTGGTAGGTTTAAAACAAATTTCAGTGTCTTCATTTGCATTCTGTACAGGTTAGGAAGCTCTATTTGGGTCCACTACCTAGTCAATTATCCTGTATTTTGGATACTTATTTTATTGCTGTAGAGTGGGACAAATGCCTTTGTGTTGGGCTGGCCTTTAGATGAGAGAAACTTTCGAGATAATAACAGCCCTTCTTTTTTCCAGGTTGGCTGCTAAAAAAATGTTGATGCCCCACCGCCTGCTGTGCACTAGGGCAGTTCCTTCTGCCTTACGCCCTTTGAAGTTACGCTCACAGGTGGAGAAGTCCAAGGGACTCTTTGTGGACTGGAAGCGCGTACGCACCCAAGGTGGAAAAGGTGGAGATGGATGCATCGCCTTTCTCTCAGAATACTTGGTGGCCAAAGCTGGACCTGGTGGAGGTGATGGAGGTTGTGGGGGACACATACTCTTCCAGGCAACCACCAATGTAGGAAGTCTGGCTCACATACCTAGCATACTCAAAGGGCATGAAGGAGGAAAGGGAATGCACCGGAACTGCTGTGGGAAGAATGGAGTTCACCTCACAGTCCCAGTGCCCCTAGGAACTGCCTTCAAGCCATCTGAGAGTGGGGAAACAGTGGCCGAGCTGTGGGAAGAAGGAGAAGTGTTTGTGGCAGCCAGGGGAGGAGCAGGAGGGAAGGGGAATCTGTACTTTATGAGTGCCACCAATCAGTGCCCAGAAGTGGCCGAATATGGTGCAGAAGGGGAATCCATATTGTGGGAACTGGAGATGAGGATGGCAGCCCACTTTGGACTGGTAGGATTCCCCAATGCAGGAAAGTCCACACTGCTCAAGGCTGTCACAAGGGCCAATCCACGTGTGGCACCCTATCCATTCTGCACTGTAAGGCCACAGGTAGGTCAGCAGTTAGTTAACAAGAAATAAGAGTATACAGGGTCGTCGGCAAATGGCACACAAGCTTCAGGTAGCGAGAGTCCTAGTGAAAAACCAGTATATGGAAGTGAAGGTCCTATTGCTCTACGGTGCCTGGTTAGAGCTCACGAGGCCTCCAAAGTTTGGGCCAAATCATGACATCACATCCACCCACGAAATTCAAACACTACCGTATCGCTACTATATGCAGTACGTTTCCAGGCGCCACATCCTCCACATTTCCACCCAACAATGGAACCCTAAAAACTCGCTGGGACGACGCCAGGCACGCGGCAGTTCTATTGTTGGGGGTAAATGTGGGGGATGTTGACATGGCAATGCCTGGAAACGTACCGCATACAGTAGCGATATGGTAGTGTTTGAATTTCGTGGGTGGATGTGACGTCATGATTTGGCCCAAAATTTGGAGGCCTTGTGATGACTTTGTGAGCTCTAACCAGGCATTGTAGAGCAATAGGACCTTCACTTCCATATATTGGTTTTTCACAAGGAATCTCGCTACCTGAAGCTTGTGCGCAATTGACCGACCACCCTGAATAGAGATGTATTTTTTGCATGTCTTTTGGAAATAATTTTTCAATGAAAATAGCCACAGGAATTATTTCTGAATAATTGTATGCAACGAAAAGCACTTAATTTTTCCTACATATTTCTGGGTAACAAATGAGAGATATGTAACTTTAATTCAATGATCTGCATTTAAAATTATAAAATTGAGAGAACATTTCAAGCCATAAAAAATAGAACTAATGGATGTTCCCAGGTTGGTGCCATAACCTATGAAGATGGTGTACGTGTGCAGTTGGCAGATGTACCAGGATTAATCAAAGATGCCCATCGAAACAGGGGTATGGGCGTTGACTTCCTGAGGCACCTGGAGAGATGTGTTGGACTTATCTACCTTCTGGACCTTGACCCACTGGCAGATCTAGGGCCTGTGGAGCAGCTGCATGTGCTTAGGGATGAAGTAGGGAAATTCAAAATGGAGATGATCAATAGGCCAGGAATTGTTGTTGCAAACAAAGTGGATCTAGGTGATGTAGCAGATGGAATTGAAGAGACCAGAGAAGAGGCACAGAAGATGGGCCTGACCCATTTTAGCATATCTGCAAAGTGTGGAAAAAACCTGGCCTCTTTGTTGCAGCACCTACGTATTTTATTTGATACTCATATGAAGAAACCTGGAACTTAGCACATAGTAGTTAAGTGCCGGTGCACAAGTTTTTATGTTACAAGTTTTGGAATTGTTCTCATCATGTTACACTTGATACTCTGTCCTTCAGTATAATCAGTATAATAATTTGGGTTGTGCGGATGTTCTATGAGAAATTGCATGGACCTTAATTTTTGTGTTATTCATTCAGCATGTTGCAAGAACACTTGTTTCGTCTAAATACCCTGGTCCATGGGCATGGTGTCCCAAGAGAGGGTGCTGTAAATTACTTTGAGAGAATAGGAGTGTCCTTATCACCAGACCTTTTCTCCTGGCACTGGGCAGAGAAGGTAGTGCCATTCTGCACTGACATGTCAGGTGAAAAGTGGAAAAAGACCTGGCCAAGTGAAGGTGACATCGTCAGGGTTTGAACCCTGCTCTGTCCATCATATTACTTGTAAATTCACATCTGTAAATAAAGTTACACATATGGGGTTTAGCCATTTATTTTAAGCAGTTACTTCTAGTGGTTAACAATAGTATTATCTGGTAAATAAATATTAGGTTGTGTTTATGCTAGATTGGGCCAATGATACTTTTTATGTGTACAGATGCCTTCTTTAAGGGGGGGGATAAAGAATAATTTAGGAGTAAAGTTCTCGCTAACTAACAACAGCAGAAACGATTTTTTTTTTGTGGAAGAAGGCGATAACGATGGCCTCTTACACATGTCTGAGGTACTTTTCCCATATTCTTAATATAGTACTAGCAGGTTACCCGGCGTTGCCCGGGTATGTTGGGGTGCTGGTAAAGATAGGGGTACATATCTGTGATAGATTACCTGCTTGTCTTATAGCGTAC